>CATIWQ010085268.1:0-12642 GCA_949673415.1 Euphorbia schlechtendalii | reverse complement strand
ACACACACAGATATATCTATATATATATGTATGTATGTATGTATGTATGTATGTATGTATGTATATATATATGTATATGTGTATATGTGTGTGCGTGTGTATATATATATATACATATATATATGTATGTATGTATGTATGTATGTATGTATGTATGTATATGTGTGTATGTATGTATGTATGTGTATACACACACGTATATGTACATATATACATATATACATATATATGTATATATACATATCTATATATACATATCTATACATACATACATACATATATATATATATACACACACACACACATATACCGTGTATAAACTGATTTTCTCAAGAATCAACTCATTTTCAAGAATAACATACATTTACTATAAATTGTATCCTAAAAAATTTCTAATCTGAAAAGATAACAGTTCAACTTTTGATTTTATGGTCTCGTTTTGTTTTTATTGTCAAATATATCCATACTTAATGTGCATAATTTATAAGAAATAAGTTAGTTTTTATTCGAACCGTAAATTAACGAGGTCAAGGGATAGAAGTGGTATTCATATCTATTAAACTTTTTACACAAACAAATGGGGATGTATTTCAATTTTTACACGATTATCTTCTTGATTAACAGGTCCTCTGCTAATAAACACAAGTGATTACTCTGGGGGCTTGCCACAATTATACTACAATCCATACTCCTGGACCAAGGTGCAATTCATTTTACTTGATTTATTTTAATATTTTTCCCGATAAATATGCTCTCTTGTATTTAAAAAAACATGTATAAAATAATATAACTATAATTCTACAGTCGTTCTAACCAATATTTATTGTTGTTGTGCTGTGTTATACAGAAACGAGTTACCAAATTCAGTATTTCTTTCTACTCTTAGGAAAAAAAATTACATATACATACATACATACATACATAAATACATACATACATACATACATGTGTGTGTACATATACATATATATATGTGTATGTATATATGTATATATATATATATATATATATATATATCTGTTTGTGTGTGTCTATACATATGTATATATACATGTATATGTATGTGGGTTTTTATTTCACATACCATATAATCTTAGAACCCACAATGCAATAAAGATGCTCTAAAATCATCGGTGAATACACACAAATATATATGTATATATATTATGTGTGTGTATGCATATATACATACATATACATGTATACATACATATACATGTATATGTATACATGTATATATATCTATATATACACTTGTGTGTAAGCCTTTTAAACTTCATATTACAATCTACTATTTATTATTATATATAAATTGTTATTTTACACTTATCATATGATTGCAGTCATCTAGCATAATATTTATTGAGTCACCGGTTGGTACTGGTTATTCATATGCAACAACACCTGAAGGTTACTATACATCAGATACCGAATCGGTTGAGCAACTTCATGTATTCTTGAGAAAGGTAACAAAAATATTATATTTTTTGTAATTTCTTTAAAATTGCAACTCTTTTCTTATACAAATATAATTGTTAACAAATAGTACAAATTTCACAAAAAGAAATAAAATAGTTGTTTTAAACTGAATAATTTGCAGTGGTTGTGGGAGCATCCAGAATATGTAGAAAATCGATTCTTCATTGCCAGCGATTCCTATGTTGGAATAATTGCTCCAATTCTTGCCCAACAAATAACGCACGGTATTTTATTGCGAGTTTTGATTTGTTGTTTTCTGTTTTTTTCGCTTGATCTTTCAAAAATATGTCCGAGAGCATAAATTTCCGGAAATCAATTTTGAAGCTGCTTTTTGTTTCTTTTATTTTTTAAATTTCTTATGTTACCCAGAAAAAAAAAATTAACATAAACTAAAATGCAGGTAATGAAGCTGGGTTGCAGCCATCTATAAATTTTCAAGTAATGATATAATGCATAACATGTAATTTATAAATATGCATTTTTTTATTATAAATATTTTTTAGTTAATAAAAAACAATTATTTAAATTGAGTGCAGGGAATCATCAGTGGATCTCCCCATATAGATTCTGTATTGGAGTCAGATTCTGTATTTCCAACAGTTTATCATTTGTCACTCATACCCAAGACCCTTTACGAGGTAACATCGCAATGATATAAGCAATTTTTAACTTATAAATATTTTTTGGAAGTGTTTATGATGATAGATACATCAACTTCTTTAAGTACATATAAGCCTTTACGATTTGTAGAGTAAAAGACTAATGTATTCTATTAAGATTTATACACAAAAAAAAGTTTAGTACTGGTTTAGTTTCAAAAAAACCATTTTTCATTTTAAATTTCCACCTTACTTTTCATTTTTGAGTTTTCATTTTCTAAATAAAAAACTGACAGCAGAAACATTTGCTCATTTATATTTATTTTTCTAGTTTCTATTCTTTGTTTTAAAAATAATTCAACATATATCTTGAATTTTATTGATAAAAAAATTATAAAAAATATATTAAGAGCAACACTTATTTAAACTTATCAATATTAATGAAGTTAAAAATCTTTAATTTTAATTATAAATATTATTTGATTCATGTGTAACTAGATATTGACCTAAAAAAAAGATAAGTCTTGTCTTTTGACACCTCCCATGATGCAATTTTGAAGAAGAATATGCTTCAATTCATGGTTCCAATTCGTCTGCATTTATGAACGTATTTCAGTTAATATTTATTACTAAAATAAAGAACTAAGAATTAAAAAAATATCAGAATAAGTTAAACTTCAAAAAAAAAAAAATTCCTTTTCAGTTTTTAGTGGTATTTTTGTTTAAACTTTACAATTTTATTTCCTAAATGATGTGTTGTAAATTAGAAAACATTATCACATATTTTTTTCATTTTTTAAATAATAATTTTATATTTTATTATTTAAAAAACATAAGATTAATTAAAATATATAAATTAGATGTGGAAATAGTATGTAATGAAAAGTTATTATATAAATAAGAATAATAACAAAATCAATAAATTAAAATTATATAAAGGTATTCAAGGGATGCCAACAAAGTTTGACAAGCTAATGCATTCGCTTCTTATAACCCTACTTTGAAAATGTATTGATTAAAATGTGATTTTTAATTATTAAAAAGTAAATAAATAACTATATATATTAGGAAAAAAATAAATTAAATAATGAACATTGTGATGGTTACATGAAATTTGTGTTTTTCAATTTTGAGAATTTCGGAAAACATCAAAAGGTACTGTTGCAAGGTAAAAATTAAAAAATTTTGAAAACTGTTATCCAATAATCTAATCTAGAAATTTTTTTAACTAAACGCTAGTTTTCGTTTTTCTATTTTTTGGGAAAACAAGTACATTTTTTCACAACTAAATAGACCATTCGCTAATTATTTTATAGTCATCCAATAATTTCAAACACTTATGATTTAAAAAGGCCAGCTTATATTGTAAAAAACAAATTAAAATAATAAACGCCGCTTAATAATATTAAATTTAGTAGTTTAAAATAACTGTTACTCAATTTCAATTTATAACTGATTTCGCAGAATGCAAAAACCAGTTGCAACGGGAGTTACTCAGAGAACACGAATGTGGAATGCGAAGAATATGTCGACGAAATCGATGATGTTCGGTTACATATATTTTTCGTAAAATTCTTTATATTGTATTTTTATAAAAATAATTGGAAACAATTAGAGAAATTTGGCTGTGCAGTTGATTGAAGAGATAAACACTGAGATGGTGTTGGAACCCAAATGCATTGAATTATCTCCAAAACCAGATGATCATCTATTTCAGAGCTTTCTTGCACAAAAATTCAAAAAATCGAGAAATATTCGTTTTCCATTGAAGAAGAGAGTTCGTGACTATTGGTGCCCGGTAGGGTCCAAACCCGAGTTTTCAAGAGTTTTTTGGTTTAGATTTGATTACATGTTTTTTTTTTAACTTGATTGATATTGTTTTTGTTCAGAATTTTGAATACAAGCTTCTTGACATATGGGCAAATAACAAAAATGTGCAAGACGCTCTCTACGTCAGAAGGGTATGTATGTTCACATTTTATTACTTCAATACTCTTTCTTTTTATTAACTTATAATTTCATTTGATATTATATTCATATATGCAGTCATTGTTATATAGTTTCATTATAATATTGAAATTATTTTTACATAATATATGGATCACAGGGAACAATTGAGAAATGGTACAGATGCAATCTTACGTTACAAGACATAGCATACGATTACAACATTGACAATGTCGTTGATTATTATAAAAATCTATCTTCTACTGGCACACAAGTACTTATATACACGTACGTATTCTGATTTAAATCTTCTCTTGTTATGCGTTTGTATTCTGCAATAATCTGTACAATTTTAATTACTTAGTATTTGATTATTTTATTAAATAAAGTTAGTTTGGATGGTACAGGGCAGATCATGATTTAGTAGTCCCATTCTTATCAACGGTTAGTTGGATTGAGTCTTTAGCATTAACCGAAGATTATGCTTGGAGACCATGGTTTGTTCAAGGTCAAGTTGCTGGGTAAGTTCCTCCCGAAAAGATTTTTTCGGGTCCTGCGATACTGCTCATTTTTTATGTTTTGTTTGTGCTGATACATCCGTTAATTTTTGTATCCATTTGATTTATAATTACAATTAATAAAGCTTCTGCAATCTGCATTACGCCCGCATCTCTGTTGAAATTAGGGCAAACATGTAAAAAAATAAGTAGTATATGTTTCGAAGGGTACGTAATTTTTTTTACTATAGAGATCAAATGGGTAATTGAGCCACTACTTGCCTTAAGGTTTTTATTATTTAATTGAACTTACTAATATATACTATTGTTTTCTTTTTTTTAGTATGCATTGATATAATTTTACCAAATGTTGTTATAGGTATACATTTAGGATTGAAAATTATGGATTCCGATTGACGTTTGCCACACTGAAGGTAACTATTAAGGATATAATCAGAATTTCGTATTTTATTATCCTTCATATTTAAAGATACACAAATAATTAACTTGTATGGGAAAATTTTGTGAAAAATGGAAAATGCAGGGATCAGGTCATTCTCCAACTCAATACAAGCCATTGGAGTGTTACAATATGTTTGAAAGGTGGATTCATTACTACAACCTATGATTTTGAACTAAAATAGTATGCCAATTGTGTAACTCAAGGAGAACACCCAAATTTATTGTTATTAATTTGTTGCGGATTTGGTTTTGTTGAATTTAATTGGAAGTTTCAAATATAAATAATGTACGCATACATTATTTAATAAGTACTTTGTTTTTGTTGGACACCCATGAGATCAAACTTCAAGTCTCAACCAAAGTGCGACTCAACAAGCAATAGCGAAAAATGAAAATTAAACCAAAACAAAAACATTGATTTTTACGTGAATACTTATCTTTGTGTTGGAGATGTTGTGGAAATAACAAAGAATGAAAATTGAATTGTGTCTTAACACAAGTTAATTGATTTTGTGTTATATTGAATCAACCCTACTTATATATTTACTGAAGCTATCAAGTCCAACACTTTTCAAGCTCATAGATTCTCTATGTGGAGTTTGGACTACTACAGAAAGACTAGACCTTTGGTAGCCTTGGGCCTCAAGAAAAGATATGCCAAATATGTTCGACAAGTGGCAACTAGGGATGACAATCCCAATTTTTCACCATTTCAATGTTGGCACAGAACACCAGCTACAGGAAAAAATGATAGTGGCATGCAACAAGTCTAGGTCCAGTTGCACTTGAAGGCGAGTATTGGAGATATTGTGGTTATCTCACATCAAATATAACAAAGAATAATGAATGAAATATAAGTGGTGTCGATTGCGTCTTAAGACAAGTTATTGGTTTTGTGTTAGATGGACTCAACCTCAAATATATGCAGGGGCGGCGGGAAGGGGGGATGGGGCTGGGCTAGCTTGAAGCTCCACCCAAACCGTCGGAGATTCCATGTATATGTATTTTTTAACCACACCCCATTGATGAATTTTGTAAAGCATAAAGTAGGAAATGAAGTGAGAAATGAATGAATAAAAACAAGTGTGAAGATATATTAAAGGAAATTAAATAAAATATCATCAATAGAAATTTAATTTGTAATATATTTAATTTTAATTATTTTCATTCTCACTTGTGAATCACTTAACTATAATCTTTTAAAAATCTTTATGCACATATATACATATTTTTCTTATATTTCTTTCATTTTCAATTATTTTTTCATTTATCAACACAAAATAAAAGTACAATAATATTAAATTTCAAATGTTAAAAACTTCATAACTTTTTGACAATTAAAATAATAATTGATTTGAAACATTTCTTAAACAAATTGCACAACATTAATCATTTATCGGACTAATTTTGTTTATTGACCAAAATATATGGCTGTCAGTCAATTATCACAAGTGGAAAAGCCCCACCTCACCTGGGATTCTGGCTTCGCCTCTGCTTATATGCTCACTTAGGTTACATCAAGTTTAACATTTTTAAATCTCATGGATTCTCCACGACACCACAATACAAGTGATAATACAAACCGAAAATTTACGATACTTTACAACATATGTAAGAGAAAACCATGAAAAATACGGATCCAAGTTATTCCTTTAAATTTCCAAAATAATAGTAGTAAAAATAAGAAAATCAACGGAAATAGAAAATAGTGAAAAACAAAGGTAATATTCTATCTACTCAAATCTGCCCTGGACGAGCACGTTCTCTAGACCTCTGATCAACAATCCCCGCGGTCAGAATACAGAAACATATGTACACAACTCATTGACTGAATTTTGTGACGATCCGACGGTCAGAATCTGAATGGGCAGAATAGCAAAGAAACAAGAAAAACTCTCTTTTTCTTCCCACTCTTACTGTATTTTGTGTTGGAAAAATAATGACAGACATTATATAAATATAAATCTTCTATCTCGGTTTCTTCTCTTTATGCGGATGTGCTACCTCCGTGGGAATGTTGCTTTATAGAGTTTTTCAGTCGTCACATTTAATGAAAATATAGACAAAATCATTAAATTTGATATATAAACATTATAGTATAAATGGTAAACAAGTTGAAGAACTTTCCACCACATTAGCGTAGGTTCTATCATCACGGGCGAGTCACGAAATTCTATCTTCTTCCTAGGTCTTGCAATCCGTTTCTTGATAGGAGCACTACAAAAATTCACAAACCTTGCTTTATACGCACGTAGCCTCACTACACGAATCATAATCAAGTTCGGCCTATAAAGGGCCTCATGAAAAAGGAAGGTCTCTAGCCAAGGTAATGAAACCGAAATTCAAGTTCCACGCATTCCGCCTTCTTGCAACGTAGACCTCTCCTGCTACACCCTATAGCTTGAAAATCCGATTCATAACATCAAAGTTATACCTGTTTGGGAAATTCTCAAAGTAGACCTTAGGTTGTGAATCGCCTGTCACGGGCCATTAGGTTTTTTGGTTTTAAGTTTTGAATTTCTTATTGTACCTATTGTTTGGCAGATTGGATGATTCGGATTCCACATTGTCAACCAAAACTAAGAACAATGTGTTTAACTTACAAGGATCCTCCCTTCTTAATGGCAGAGGAAATAATATGTCAGGGATAACAAATGGATCAGGAGGGCTGATAACATATGGTCAAGCAATAAGAATATGATTCCCCTGATCTATGTTCTTTTAAAATTGAAAAACTTGTTAAATATCTTGATCTCCGAAATTAGAAATTTAACATGTTTTTCAATTTTAAAAGAATATAAGAATTATTTCATTCAAATTTAAGAAGCAACCCCACTTATATGTTTACTGAAACTATCAAGTCCAACACTTACATTAAGTTCACAGATTCTCTACGTGGAGTTTGGACTACTAGAGAAAGATTTGACCTTTGATAGCCTTGGATCTCAAGAAAAGACAAGCCAAAATATGTTCGACAAATGGCAACTAGGGATGACAATCCCAATTTTTCACCATTTCAATGTTGGCACAGAACACCAGCTACAAGAAAAAATGATAGTGGCATGCAACTGGTCCAGGCCCAGTTACACATGAAGGAGAGTGTTGGAAATGTTATGGTTATCACACATCAAATATAACGAAGAATAATGAATGAAATATAAGTGGTGTCGATTGCGTCTTAAGACAAGTCATTGGTGAATTTAAGAATTATCAGGGGAATCATATTCTTATTGCTTGACCATAAATCGCAGTTAATGGAAGCTGTAGGAGTAATGGTGAACTGCTAAATCGTTCGAGAGATTTGTTGGAACAGAACGTGAGGAAGAGGATGAATTTTGCAAAGAACGTGATTATGTTGAGGAAATTACACAGGGCCGTATTCATGTTATATTGAAACATAAAAAGACCTTTTAGTAATTAGGAAATAAATGAACTGAAATTTTGAAATCAAATCAAGCTCATGTTTCACAATTTCTCTAAAACATAATTAAACATAATTTTAAGAGGTTTATAAATAAACTTATATGCATACACATGTTTATTTCCATATGATCGGACTTGTGCTTGTCAAAATTTATAATAAAATGATTTTTCAATCTCGATTTATTTCACGTAAAAAATATTTCAGGCACCAGTTAGGATGAAAATGCAGCAAATGCCTATCCCAAGCAAAGATCTTTTTTAATTTATAAACTATAACAAAAATTTAAAAAATAAAATTATACTGTTACGAGATATGTTTTCTAACTTTGGCCAGCTCAGACTCGAATAATACTTTAATAAAGTACCAACACTAGGCTACTTAATAAATAAATAATTTAATTGATAAAAATTTATTAAATATGTAATTAATTAATATTCTAAGTGAAATTCTCATGATTGTGCTAGCGTTATTGAGAAAATTAGGAAGTGAACCAATTGTTGGGGACTAGACACCTCTCTTATGTAGGAAAGAGCTTATTTATTGATTCATCTGAGATGGCTCAAGTTGTCCTAGAATTATGCTTTGAAAGAGTTGCCTGAATCAATCTGTAAATTGGAGAAATTATATTAAGGATCGGGTTCAAAGGATTGGATCAATGCATGCCTATCATGTGTTCAAATAATGAATATAATAATAGAAAAGTAAATTGAGATACATGACAAGCATGCATGGATCCGGTCCTTTGGACCCAGTCCTTGATATAATTTCCCCCGTAAATTGTGTAATTTGCAGACTCTAAGTGTGAATTGATGTGATGGTCTGATACACTTTCCCAAAGGAGTACAAAGATTAACCAACTTGAGGCATCTAAAGAATGATTACACCTACTTTTGGTTACCAAAAAGGATCCGAAAATTAAGAAGTCTCACAAAGTAATTACGGATCACGATCGACCCTCAATTCAAGAACGCATTCTGTATCGAGAACCTTAACAACATTAGTGGATCATTGACAATATTCTTTAAAATAAGAAAACGGGGTACACTTGTCAGAGATGCTAAGCGAGCGCAGTTGAAGGAAAAGAAGCACGTCACTTCATTGAATCCGAATTTTCTTGAAAGACCAGAAGAAGAGTGGATGCAACAAGAAGATGAAGACTTGGTTGAAGCTTTAAAGTTGCCTCCGAGTTTGGATTTGTTGAGAATAACTTGCTATATGGGTGCAAATTATCCGAGTTGGTTCAGCACACTAACTTCTCTCGTAAAGCTCAAGTTATGGTATTGGAGCAACTGTGAGCATTTGCCCGACGCTTTAGGAATGCTACCTTGCCTAGAGTGTATTGAATTCAATGGTTTTGGAAGAATTAAATAAGTGACTGCTGAGTTTTATCTGACCGAATCATCATCAATAACTACTTTCTTATTTCCTAGGTTGACAAGCTTACAGTTCATGAATATGATTTGATAAAAGGGTATTTGTAAGATGACGTCGTCTCGTGGATTATAACAGATTACTCATTTTGTGAACCACCTTTTAGTTAGTAGCCCCGCCTCACTTGGCTCAAACTCATCTCCATTCGCTATGGTTGTTTGGTCTCAAGTATCGAGACGGTGTCACCTCATGAGTTTGTTGGACCCGCCACGAGGGATTCTTAAAGTGATCACAAGAGGATGCTTCAGTTTCATCAATCGAGACAATGGTCGCCTAGCCAAAGGGAGCTACCACTTGTATAACCGCGTCCTAAAATCAAGGAACGGATGAGATCCAGAACCGGTCTCCCTTGATTTTAGGGATCACGATCATGCTTTGACTATTTCAAATCCCCTTGATTTGAGGGATTTGACAAGGCTTATAAATAGAAGAAGGAGAGTTCAATGACAAGTTCTTAATTTCAATTCTCCTCTTCCTGGTTTTCTCTCTAAATCCCGCAATCTACCATATTTTATTAATTCACTGACTTTATCATCGGAGGTGGCCCGGGGGAAAAAGCTCCGACCTTCACTTGATTTTAATCTGTTTCACAGGTGGATTCTTACGTTCAAACAATTCAATACAATATGAAGTCCAACAACGGTTGAATCAGACTCAGACCACGAGGGAACTTTCAGTGGTGCGGTGAGCATGGATTAAACTTACTTGCCCTGGCAAGAATTTTAGTTCTCAACTCATCTTCGAATAACCCGATAAATATTCTATTCTGCATATTGCTTTTTTCATCAAATCGTTCCATTTGTTATCGGTTTACTCTCGTAATCTCAAGCTAAACCCGATTGCAGACACTACCGTACTTTTTCTCTTTTAAGTGCAGGAACGCCTAGATCAAATGGTAGAATTTCATGATGACCCTCAACCATCGGACACTGGAGCCATTCAAGGCAGCCACAACGGACTCGTGGATGTCGGAGCATCAGTTTCAACACCCCCGAACGGCGCTTCTAATGTAGTGGAGCAGATGTTGCGGATCTTTAGGGAATATAATATTCCCCCGGAACAGCAATAAATAATCAGAACGAGATTTGTGGAACAATACAACGTGGAGGCAGTCCCCCTACAGGGGATCCCGAACGACGGCTCGCTTCATCCCAACCTTGCTAAGGAATTATTCCCATCCCAAGAACGTAGGGCCGCTGCTCCTACCGCCTCAGAAGCACAAATCCAGGCCCCCACGACCATAGCCCCACAAGCGACATTTACCATTCCCCAGCCAAGTATCACCTCAAACCCTGCCATGCAGGCTCAAATGCTTGCAATGTACCAGAATTTTAATACGCCCGGCAGAAATACTTATTTCCCGGTGAGAGCTCCCACACCTCTAATGGGAATGCAAATGCCCTACGTTGTGAGCACAGCCCCGCCAAGCTGGGTGAACCCATGAGCGACATCGAGAAGCCTGCCGCAGACGTCCTTTAGATCTGAGCCAGTTGATATTACCAACAAAGGAGGCAGTGATATAAAAATTGATCCCAAGCTTCGCAGAAGTATCAAGAAACTGCTCAAAGACTTAGCAGTCCCATATTAGGAGTCCCTGGTAGAAAAGCGACTCACCCTTCACCAAAAAGATCTTAGGCGTATAGCTCAATCCGTACTTCGTCGCCCTAGTCTTCCCGAAGCTGTACGACGGGAGAGATGACCCAGTGGTACATGTAAGGCACTACATAAATAGAATGGAGATGATGTACGCTTCGGAAGCATACATATGTCGTTACTTTGAGCAAACAATAACCGGACCCGCCGCCTACCGGTTCCACAAGCTGAAACCCAACTCAATTAGCTCTTGGGACCAGTTAAGCGAAGTCTTCTACAAACACTTCCTCGGATCCACTCCCACCTCGTATGTGAGCCGGTAGCTGCATGAGGTCATTCAAGAACCAGACGAGTCACTCAGATCTTACATCCACCAATTAAGCGAGGTTTGCATTAGCACTGATGATCTTGATTTCAGCACCGCGAAAGAAGCTCTCATTAGAGGAACGAGAAATGACAGGCTACGAACGGAGATCATCATGAGATGACCCAGGGACACAACTCAGATGATAGCTATGGCCAAAAGCATGATAGAAGTGGATGAAATGAACAGATCTAGAAAGAGTAAAGAGGAGAATTGGTTCCACGATCAGCAAGATGGTTATCATGAATGCCACTCTCGAAGAAGCAAAGGAGAGGAGAGATACCATCCGTATAAATAGAACGCCCCGCTAGCCAACAGGCTAGAGCTAAACGCCCCGCTCAGCCAAATCCTAGTAGCAATAAAGAAGACTCATGAGAAGAAAAATGTGAGATTCCCCAAGGTGCTAGAAGAACAGACGGTGGGTCAAAATCCGGAAAGCTATTGCGAATTTCATCCAGCTAGGGGACACCATACTGATGATTGTCGGATGCTGGCTGAAGAGGTGCATGCCCTCATTCGAGCGGGAAAATTCAATCAATTCGTGAAAAGAGTGACCCGGGAGGAAAATAGAGAAGCCCCGCAACCATCTCGTCCAGGTTATAACAAAGCCCAAAGAGCCAAAGGAACAATAATGGTAATCACGGGAGGCCAGAATTTGTGCTCCATACTACAAAACAAAAGATAGTAGACCTAACGGGCAGGGATGCCGATCTATTCAAAGCTTATCAAAGACACTCATTGGTCAAAGGGCCTCACACAAACCCTTTAATCATTGAGACACTAACAGAAGGCTACATAGTAAAGAGGGGTTTGATTGACACCGGTGGCTCAGTCAACTTGATCACC
>CATIWQ010085255.1:0-23254 GCA_949673415.1 Euphorbia schlechtendalii | reverse complement strand
ATCGCCATCCTGACCTAATGACATCCCTGAGAAGCAAAATTCTTATTATGACGAGCAGATGCAAGGAATGACCATTATTAACGGTCAGTTGTTGCACTTGGCTGATTCTATCTTTTATGTACAACTACTAACTAGGGATGGCAACGGGCAGGATTCGGACCGGGTCCAACTTGGACCCGGTCCGGATCCGTTTGATTATATTGGACCCGGATCCGTAATTTTAGGATCCAGATCCAACGGATCCGGGTTCATAAACGGGTCCAAAACGGATCCATGTAATTAACATCAAATTCTTAATTTCAGCTTCCATACTTGTACATTTCACCTTGTTTTAAATAGTTTACATACTCATTTAATTATGTTCATGCAATTAGATTTACGTAGATCTCAAATAATATTAATTATCCAATATTTTCGGGGTAAATAATAAATAAAAGTGTACAATTAATCTTTAATTACGGATCCGGGTTTCATCGTAAAATCCGGACCCGGACCCGTTTTCCTGAACCCGGATCCGACGGATTCATAAAATTAAGATCCAGATCTTAAAAAACGAATCCGGATCCACGAATCCGGACCGGGTCCGGGATCCGTTGCCATCCCTACTACTAACAATTGGTTAATTGCGAAAGCCCTTGGTTTAGCAATAGATACTTTGTTTTGTCAAGTAACTATAACTGAAACTGAGATATTTGCTATGGAAACAAAAAGTTCGACCCACATATCTATTCTAAGTTTTAAATATTTTGTTACTTTTTTGGTAGCCATAAAACCACTTTCCATAATTTTAATATAAATCCAAATTTAACCTCTTCTTCACATCTTCAAAATATCTGTCTTAGATATTTTAGTTTTCCCTTATATGACAAACACATGTCTAGGCTTGTATACATTTGAACAGAGTCACACTCACCCTTGTTGGTTCGGTAAGTCGAGCTC
Source organism: Euphorbia schlechtendalii (assembly GCA_949673415.1). Classification (NCBI taxonomy): domain Eukaryota; kingdom Viridiplantae; phylum Streptophyta; class Magnoliopsida; order Malpighiales; family Euphorbiaceae; genus Euphorbia; species Euphorbia schlechtendalii. Next base: position 22,315 of record CATIWQ010085255.1, on the reverse strand, counting down.
ACTACTAGCATAGTGGTTCAACCCAATGGCTCGATGGCTAAGTCTTTGACTACATATGTGAAAGTCAATTTCCCAGGTTTCTTTGTTAAAGATGAATGACTATTATTATAATGGTTAAATTAAAAATTTGTAGTTCTCACCGTAACACATGCTAAGCATATGTAAGAGAACTCTTTCAACTTTCATTCAATACAGTCATAGAAAGAAGTGACAAGTTTAAATTTTGAGTTGCCTCAATAAGATTGTATGAACGAATATATTTGTCGAGAATATGTCTTTCCAAATTTTCAGCTTTAGTTTATATGTAAATTTTGAGTATTAACCTTGTTAATGAATATGTAATGTTAATAGCTTGAATTAATTTTTTTGCTACCAACTTCAATTTGTCTAAATTTAGGTGGCTTGAAAGTTTCCTGTAATTTGTATCAATTTTATGCCATTTGTCATGATTATATGACTCCTGCTGCTTTAGTAATCTATAGATTCCAAATCTATGTGCCATGTGGAATAGAAGTTCTTTTGATGATGTGACAATAATCTTAAAAACAGACAGTGTCTATTTATAAGATAAGAATAGTAGATTGTCTACAATTAATGATAACACACATGTGGCACGTTATATGGGGAAGATTGTCTAGACATGCTACTAAATATGCATTTTCAACTTGATTATCTATTCTTTCCTATCTGTTAAGATAATTAATAAAATAGACAACCTACTAAAAATGTTCTTACATTACTCTTGATCTGTTGCGATTGCGACAATCAAAGATCAAATACATAATGTTATAGCACTGTTAAATTTCAATTTTTTTCTCACCTCACACTCCACTTTTCTTTCATTTTCGACAAATCTGTTTTATATACTTATACACTAGTATAGTATATTACTAATAAATAAATAAAGATTATTATATGCTTACTTAAAGTGTAATGATAACACACTGAAGTTCATTGTTATATAATATTAGTAATTTACATTGAAGTTCAATGCAAACCAGTGTCGTAGAGATCTTAACTTTTCTTATTGGTTTATTGTTGGCAAAAGCATGCTACCATAATATTAGGGACAAAGGTAAAATCGAACTAATTATCTTGAAGATGTTAGATTCAACTGCTTGCTAAAGCTCTATAGTAACTGCTTGTTTTCCATTCATAAAATTGGAATCTATATTTTCTGGAAGACTCAAACCTTAGACCTTGTTAAGGAAAGTTTTTTATTAATCTATTCAATAGTCGTTAAAAAGAAAATGTCTAATGCATAATTTGTCCCTTGAACTTGATCTTAAAAATCAAATGACCCATTTGAACTTGTAGAACAACATCAATTTGTCCCATCAACTTGTAAAAATGCATCAATTTACCCTTGATTGCCACGTGTCAACTTCTGGTGTTGAGAGGAAAATGACATATTTGAATAGTTAAACCAACCAGGATGTGACACATGGCATTTAGAGGGTAAATCGATGCATTTCACAAGTTTAGGGATAGCCGGATACTTTTTAAAGTTTCGGGGGTCATTTTTTAGACCAAGTTCAAAGGATAAATCATGCATTAAACTATCAGAACGTATACTATTTCAGTGTTGGCATTTAGTTTGTTACGAAACAAACATAAATTTTTTTTACTTATTCAACCTGAATATAAATCTTAATTTGACCAGGTATACAATTAAATTTTGTGGTTGAAACATATACACGAATTGATGATTTGAAAAGTTCAAATGAAAACAAAAGTAGTTACTAATGAAATAAAAAAGTTCATAATTTCACAAGGTTTTAAAAGTCACACAAACTTTATTTGAAGGAAAAAGTAGAAAGAAAACAAAAAATGTGGTCCATTGCAATAAGTTGAAGTAAAAACATTGAATAATGCGTAAAAAACAAAATAAATGACAGCTGTGGGATTTGAACCCACGCCCTTTCGGACCAGAGCCTAAATCTGGCGCCTTAGACCACTCGGCCAAACTGTCTTAGCTTCTCAGATAGCCAACATGAATTTATATAAATATTTATTATAATGATTTCATCATCCTAAATAATGTTTGTAGAAATGAATAATAGGAAAATGTAGTTGGGCTAGGAATTCAATCCCAAAATGTTGTTTTAATTAAAGAAGAAATGATACAAATTATTTCGGTTCTAAAATGTACAAGAACCGAAACAATTGTTATCATTTCTAATAAAATTTTTTTTTAATTTTTTTTAAGAACCGAAACAATAAGTTTCGGTTCTTACACAAAACAAAGAAAAAAAATAAAGCTGCTGGCGCTGCTACAGTGCCAACAGCTTTATTTGGCATGCATATTGACCGGGTAATACCCGGTCAATCCCTAAAACATTTTATATATACATTCAAAACAACTCAATTTTATCAACCTTCATTTTTTTTTCCAAACTCATTACTCACCTCTCATCTTATTTTCTCTCCAGTTCCACTACATCATTTGCACCATCTACTCTTATTTCTCACTAAGTGTATTAGGTAAAAAAAATCTAACTTCAATTTCTTTGTCTATTTAGTTAATAATGAGTAAAATCTAAGTTTGATATTTTTTTACAGGTTTTGGTTCAAGCATACATCTAAAGGTATGTAACTAAAATTCAAAATCTTAATTTTGTTGTTTTCTTTATCTGTATTTTCTTTTGGAATTAATGAAAAATAACTTTAAATTTTAATTTGACATTCATATTATATTACAATTTTGTACAATGAAGTAAATAAGAAATGATTTTATTTATAAAACATTGAACCTAAAATATACTGAGTTATATGTGTTAATTTAATAGTAGTGCTTTTTTAAGATATGTCTCTTATTGTGTTGCTATTTAATTAATATTTTATCCTTATATTTAGTTATTGTTTTATTTTTATATTTTTTGTTGCTATGCTATTATAATATGACTCTAGCATTAATTTGTATTATTTTGTCCGTGATTTAAATAATAAGTTTATAATGTTACTTTTATTAATTATTGAAAGTTTATATATTTTTTACTATATTATACTCTTATTAATAACAAATATATTACTATATTTATAATAAAAGATATCACTATAAATTTAAAAAATAAATAAAATTATTTAATAATAAATGCATTACAAAATTGATAACAAATATTACTTTATTGAGTCGTAATTTTTGAAAGTTAATGTTATTTAGCATATTATATCCTTATTTAATATCTTTTAATAGTTGGTCATTTTCATAGTATATTTTAAAATGTGCTATTTCATTGTTTTGTCTTACTATTTTATATTGTTGTAATTTAAAAATTACCGATTAGCATAAATTTGTTTAAGAGATTTTTTTTATTCAAATGTTAATTTTGTAAATGAGTATCTGATGTAAATATTTCAAAAGAAAAATAAAATGTTTTAATGTGTAATATGTCATTATAATGTTCACACGTGTTAATTTGGTAGTGTTTATAATAGTTAAAACATGAAACTAATGTTTTCGTGTGGTTTCTACATTATCTGTAGAACAATGACAGGAAATATTCATTACATTATAGATTGGGGAGGATGGATGTCAAACAATCGCGATGTTGGATTTGAGTACGATATGTCTAGCCCAACAGCTATGCAAAGACGTGTGAAGGTAAAAAAGAAACGACATTTAGTAGGCTTGTTGAAAAGATATCAGTGGAGATTGGATTTGGAAATAATGGAAGGGTAACGAGGATCGTGTACAAATATCCCGTGTCACCTAATAGTTATGGGCACATGGATATTTGTAGCGATGAAGATATTGAATTCATTCATCCTAATTTGGATAACATCATGTATTATAATATAGTTGATTTATTTGTTCAATATCAGATATATGACGTCCAGGAAGAACTGCATCCTTTTTCTGCTCAAGAAAATCGAGGGTCATTGTCAACTTCAAATTTTGCATATACTGAAGTTGAAGTATCCAATCCTCTACAAATAGCACCAAGTGACAACCTGAATCTCACGAGCAATGAAGTAGGAAGTTCTCAACATGTAGACGAAGACGAAGAAGTAGAAGATCCGATGTGTGGTTTCGAAGATGCAATAGTTGAACCAAATGACATTGACAACACGCAAGATGAAGAAAACACTGTCGACTTAGAATTTTATGATGACAGTGATGATGATAATGAAGATGAAGATACACCACAAGCAGAAATAATTTGACAGGTGTGGATGCAGGGGTAATCGATTTAAATATGACTCCTTCGGATGTTGAGGAAAGGCACGAGATTCCCCCAATTGTTCCTTTATCAGCTTTTGAATTTCCAGGCCTTACTTATAAAATGATAGAGGAGTAGGATTATGTGCAATATGCCAATGAATATGACGATATTAGCAAATGGGACAGGGTCTCTGAGTTGAGAGCTGGATTAGTTTTTGCTGGAAAAAAAGAAGTGCAAGCAGTAGTGAAGTTCACTTCAATGAAAAACCATGTCTCGTATTGAGTGGTTAAATCACAACCGCATAAATTAGCTCTGAGATGTAATACTAAAGAAGGTGGACAAGGAGTAGCGTGAGGATGGCGACTTCGTGCAATCTACAAGAAGAAAATCAACATGTGGCAAATCACTGTACTCCATGGTCCACATACGTGCTTAAACTTTCGACCATCTCAAGATCATCGGAATCTTGATGGAACTTTCATCGCTTGCTCAATTTTAGGAATGGTTGCTAAAAATCCTACGTTGAGCTTGGATATGATAATTGAGCATGTTAAAGATAAGTGGGGCTACACCATTTCAAGAAAGAAAGCTTTTGATGCAAAAAGAAAAGCAATGGAAAAGATTTTCGGTAGTTGGGAAGAATCATATGGTAGGTTACCACGTTACTTGAATGCATTAACCCATTACAACCTTGCTTCCATTAGCATTATAATCACGGATGAGCTTGCTAATGATCGATACAAGATGTTCAAACGAGTGTTTTGATCTTTCAAGCCATGCATTGAAGGGTTCAAGTATTGTAGACCTGTCATTCAGATTGATGGAATATTCTTGTACGGAAAATATCATCACATATTGTTGGTGGTAACCGCACTAGATGTTAATAATCATATCCTTCCCGTTGGTTTTGCGATTGTTGAAAGTGAGAATCAATCTAGTTAGGGTGGGTTCATGGAGTGCATAAGGGTGTTTGTAACACAATGGACTGGGTCAGGTGTCATTTCACACAGACATGTTGGCATCCTCCATGCAATGAACAATGAGGATTCTGGGTGGAAAGAACCTGCTGCATATCACCGTTTTTGTCTTAGACATTTTATGAGCAATTACAATCATAAGTTCCATAATACTGCAGTGAAAAAACTGTTTTATCGAGCCGGTATGAACTTATTCTTTTCTCATTTCTTAATAACTTAATTTTTTATACCATCAATATACCAATTTTTATATGTTAATTGATTCGGTATAGGAGCTCAAGCACAACGGCGGAAGTTCATTAAGCAAATGAATGAAATCAGAGCGATAGATGAAAGTGCTTTCCAATGGGCTATGGAGAAACCTGTGTGTAAGTGGAGTTTGGCATATGATAATACTTCAAGATGTGGTCACATGTGCATCAATGTTGCCGAGTGTGTCAATAGTGTGTTAAAAAGCATTCGCCAAATGCCCATCCAGAGCATTATTGAACACACATTTGGAAAAATGATACATTATTTTGACACCCGTTGAAATAAATACTGTTTGTAAGAAAATGATGGGAAAATATGCATGCAAGGGAAATTGTCATACAGTCACGAACTATGATAGTAGAAGTGGAATGTGCAAAGTTCAAACTATGTATGACCCAATCAGAGGAAAAGGGGGAAATATTCAAATTGTGAACCTACAAGGCCGCGTGTGCACATGCCAAAAATTCCAAAACTACAAAATGCCTTGTTCACATGCAATTGCTGTATGCAAGCACTTGCGTCGCAATATTTGGGATTTCATTGTGATGTGTACACTTTGGATAAGAACTTACAAGTGTACAAGTATCCTTTTAATCCATTACCTCACAAGGAGTACTGGCCAGAAGTGAATTCGCAAACCACTTTGATAGTAAATCCAGCATGCAAAACGGAAAAAAAAAGGTCAAAATCAACAAGAATTAGAAATGAAATGGATGAGAAAGAGAAGGGGACTACTTCTTGCAAATATAATAATTGTGGTCGAAGTGGGCATAACAAAACTAGTTGTAAAAATCCTAGTGGAAGTGAGCATCATGTAAACTAATAAATATTTCCATTTTATTTGTGAAGTATGGACATTGATGTTGTTAATTTCATTTTATTACAATACAATATGAATTTTATTTGAACATGTCTTTATATATTTGAATAGTTTAATTATTTTTGTTTATATTAAATATGAATAAATATAAACACTAATCAAGAAAGTATATATTGAGATGGAAATTGAGCATTAGCAAATTTGTGTTATATGAAGACACTCTAAAAAACAGAATACGTACAATAATACAAATAAATTAAGAAAATAGAGCAGACAAGCATATTAATATGGTACATTACTAACATTTTTAAACAAATATTCACCTAAACCATGGCCTTTCATGTGGTTCTGCATTAAGGTCAAATATATGTTGTTTTTCGAATTGTATTTGTGGTTGACCCTCCATATTCATTGCAGTCAACATATCCAATCCAATTTCATTTTGAACATCATATGAGATATTTGTGTTTGTATTGCTATTGTAAAGATGACTCGAAGAAGCTATCCCACTATAATCATTCGTTTGGAAGTTTTACATTATTACATTTCCATACATATCAAAACTTGGATTCCCAAATGGCTGAGCATTGTGCATTGTTGGAGAGATAAATTCCTGGTTGATTGGATCGGGGACTACCGAACATGGAGTTGGACCCATCTACCGGAGATTGAATATGTTGGATATTTGGATCAAGTATATTATCTGTCATGTCTAATATTTGGCTAACGGAATACGGATCTTCATCTCAATAGATCGATGGGCCACCATGTTCATTAAAGACATTTTGGTTGCTCGATGGGCCACCATGTTCATTAAAGACATTTCGGTTGCTTGATGGACCAACATTTTCACGATACTCATGAAAAAAATGTGGTTCTGGAATTTGTTGAATTCCTTGAGGAAGTGGAGGGTAAGGAACTCTCTTACGTCTCTGATGTCGTTGTCTAACAGACTCGGGGTTCATGATGGTTTCATATGAAATTGGTGGAGGAGAAGAATGTGATTCGTAGTCCTAGACATACGATATTCTTGATTTAATCCACCAAGCATACTTCCCACAACATTCTCAAAATTATTGTGTATATATTGATCTTCTCCCATGTGATAAATATGTTCAAGATCGTCTCCCCACAAAAATCTATTATAAACCAAACAAACTTCATTTAATATAGTGTCATGTATGTTACGGAATATACTACATTTAGAAAAAAAACCATACGAATGCATGATTTTCAGCACCATCTTGGCAAATCCAACGTCTGGTTATACGTAGGTACCACTTCATATATTCAGATTGTGGTCCTAAAATTAGACCCTCCATCACTGTCGAAATTGCAATCCTGATAGCACGTAAATTCCATAATTATATGTAACCAGAAAGTTTGAAGGCCCAATCTGTTTCTCCCGACCCACTCAATGTGATTGTTTGCAGATTTTGCACATCGTAATTTATTGCACTCGGTATAGGCTGATACATTCCAAATTGACGTAAGCAACGATCACGACGATGAAATTCAATTACATGAAATGATATAATTGGTACAATTGCTCTCCAAACATCCATTCCACGTCTATAATTCGGAGGCAACTGGTTAAGGATGTGTTTATATGGTGTCCATATAACCTACAAACAAATATTTTTGACAAATTAAGTTTCACATACTTGGTTAAAACTTGTTACCTTTTAGATATAAATTAAGATTTTATTAAAAAAGGCAAACCTGATCAAGCCTCAAGCGATCAAATAATATTCTTGTATATTCTAATTCAGCTCTCCGTGACACTGCACCTTTCCACCTGTAATTCAATCAAATCTATTAAACATATGAATGCATGTTGAAAATTTTACTCACTAATAAATAAATTATATTATATTATTGAAACTAGTGATATAATTTTGATCTAATCCCATATGGTTCTCCGTTGGAAGGGGTATATTCACGTGAACGTGTAGGAGATATGATCGTCAACCGCTCATATGCCCATAGCTGTAAAAGTTGAAGATATCCACAAATTTGATCTTTTTATGGATTTGTTGCTTTAGTTAGCTCCCGATACAAATTTGCTAGGATAGCCGCTCCCCATGCATAACTACCACAACTGTTGGTAGTTAAATGTTCTAGTAATTGCAACCAAATCACATTAACCCCATTACCCCCAGCATTGCTAAAGAGTAAATCACCAAATAAAATCAGGATAAAAGCACGAGTGTATTGATTAACTGTAACATCATCGGCATTTTCAGATAAGATCGAGAAATTATCCCTTAACCATTTCAACTTTATAAAATTTCCCATGATATTTTTTCAATCCGGGATCTTTCCCAATAAATATTGACATGCTGATGTCAAATGTATGACACCTGTTGTAGTACCTGTTGCAGCAACACCGTCTACTCGTAAACCTGTTAAAACCTTCACATATTGCAAGGTGATAGTAGTTTCGCCGACACTAAAATGGAATGTAAAGGTCTCCGGCCTCCATCTTTCCACAAGTGTATTAATTAACTTATGCTCAATTTTCATTGAGCCAAGTTTGAAAACCCTCTCAAATCCGCATTCCACTAACTTTGTATATATTCTTGGATCAATATTTTCCAATGTTAACCTCGCTGCGCATTTGACTTTTAATTCTTGCAAAGGCTGTCAATTTATAATTTTTTAATAATGTTATTAGTTCATGTTAGGAAATAAACTAAAATTTATATGAAATTTTACCTCCCCAATCCAAATGTTCTGTGATCTATGTTTTTCTTGTAAATATAATACAGATCTGTTCAGTGATCCAGGATTAATAATTTATCATGCTCTTCGAATATTTGCCATTTTTCCTTGCATAAGAAAATAAAAATATTTTGTGAAATTTAACTTATCATACTAAGAACTTAACATGCTAATTTAACATGCTAACTCAAATAAAAAAAATGATTTCAAATATTTTTAAATATAAATAAAGAGGCCCAAAATAAGAAAAATTATTTTCTGAAAATAACTTTTGTAAAATACTTCGAACCTAATTGACGAAATGTTTTGGTTAGCTAATAAATTTGTTACAACCGTATATGTACTACATTTTATTAAGTAACATTCAAATTAAGGAATATTGGCTATATTCAATTTAAATTTAGGTTACATACCTCTTGATGTACTCGAGCCAATTCCTGTAGAAAAAAAATTTATTAAGTAACAGAGTGTTATTTAAACATTATCACCACTTAATACATTTGAACAATAACACAATTCTATCATAAAAAGAACAAGTAAAACTTATTTTCATTAACTTATATCAACTTTTTTGCAGGATAAAATATGTTAATTTCAGTAAGTGGTGATATGGAAGTCAAAAAAAATTTTATTAAAGTAATTTTCCAGTAATTACAAATTAAAAACTTTAATGATCTAAACAAAGAAAACAAAAAAATTTGTACAAAAATATGAAAAATGAATAATTTAAATTTATGTTACACACCTCTTGATATGCTTAGCCAATTCATGTAATAAAAAATTATCAAGTAACAAAGTGCTATTTAAAATATAGAAGTGTTTGAGATTAAATAGGTAATTGAATGTATGTGAATGATGGTATGTGGATGAAGGTATAAATTGTTGGTTGGGGGGGGGGGGTAATGCTTCGGTTTGGAATCTCCAACAGTGGAGAATCCCAAATTAAAGTTGTTGGCGCTGCTGACTGCAGTGCTGTAGTGCCTGTAGCTTTTTTTCCTCTGTGTATGTAAGAACCGAAACATACAAGAACCGAAATAAAATGTTTCGGTTAAAAATTTTTTTTTATTAGAAATGACAAAAATTGTTTCGATTCTTGTACATTTTAGAACCGAAATAATTTTTATCATTTCTTCCTTAGTTATTGGGATTTAATTCCCTACCCAACTACATTTTCCTATTATTCATTTCTACAAACATTATTCGGGATCAAAATCCATCTCAAATCTACTTTTGTTTCTTTTTTCGATTTTACTAAGACAACTTGAAGTATATGTACGTTTATAAATTATGCATTGTCAGCGATACACATTATATTCTAAATGATATTATTGGTGTTCCACACTTTTAGTGCATTTAATAGATAATTACTTAATAGGGGCAATAATGAAAATTTTGAAAGAAAAAACATTTTGAAAATACAAAATGATGAAAAAAGGAATCAAAATCCCTCTAAAACGTTAATATTTAGTAGAGAAATGGAGTATATATTATGTATTAAATATACAAAATAAATAAAATCATATGTTAAATATAAAATATTCTTCATTTTAAATACATATATAATTTAATATGACCTATGTAGGAACACAGGAAAAGAAAGTTTTAATCACTCTTACAAGGATTAGGATCCTATCCTATCCAAACATAAATCAAAAGTGCAATAATTCAACAGCTAAAGACCCCATCTAACTATTCACATTCTCACTTTATAAAACAAGTGGCAACATCTTCATATGTTTCATTATTATTGTTGCTTATCCTCAAAATACGTGTCACATAGCATGTCCATATGCATTAATATTACATTTATATCAATCACCTCTATATAGAACTAACTCCTTTAATTTTTCATTTTTCTTATAAACTCTTGAAATTTTTTCAATAATATTGTAATATACCTTGAAAGAGTGCACATATAAGCTCGCGGTTTTAAGAATTGTTGAGTTACATAGGCGATGACAAAGGTAATCAGGTTGGATATCGGTCAACGAAAATTGAAAAATATTGCCCAATTTTTATCCAGTGAAATGAAAAAAAGAAAAATTTAATGACGGTGTAAAAAATCTCAAATGAAAAAAGAAAAATTTAATGACGGTGTAAAAAATCTCACCCAATTTATAATGACGACCGTAAAATGACCAAAATATTAGTAGATGTGTTATGCTTATTAGTTTGTTTATAAAATTAAAACAAATGATTTTAAATCCCTAATTCAATTTCACCTCACTCTTTAGGTGACTCGGACATATAATTTTTAAAATTAAGATTATTACTGTCTTCATCTATTAAATATTATCGTTTTAGAGGGGTTTTTTTATCTCTTTTTTATTTTCATTTTATAATTTCAATGTGTTTTTTCTCTAAATTTTTCATTCCTACCCCTATTAATTTGTTCAATTTTCAAGATAACCATATTTTAATTTCCAATAATAACATGAGAAAACTAAAGGAATCGATATTTAAACATATTAATGAAAACTTGAAAATAGAGTAGGATATTTATGAAAGGGTTTATTAGTAAATTAATTTATCCGATTTATTGTTATTTTAAAAATTATGAATTAGTTAAAATAAAAATATTTAGTAGAGAGGGAGCAATTTTTTTTTAAGTTGAAAGCTTAAAAGAATTGAAAGTAATAAATGAGATGAAGATATTAAATGGGAAAATGGTCCCAAGAATATCCCAATAATTTGGAAAAAGATGCCAATGTTGAACAGTATCTGTGGGCACGGGGCAGCCAGCCACAAGTTGTTTTCTTTCCTGTGGCCTATTGAAGACCCACAGTTTCCATTAATCACTATCCCACTTTTGATTTTTCCATTATAAATAATTCTCCCCAATTTCACTTCCATTAACACAAAACAAAACTAGAAAAAAGGAAACTTGGATTCAGAGAAGAAAGAATACTAAAAATGTCAGGAGTGGTAGAGGTGTGTGTAAAAGAGATAATGAAGCTCACAGAAAAAGTAAAGCCAAAAAACCCGTTGGTTTTGGTCTCAAACAAACCCAAAGGAAGAGCTGCCGCTGTTTCTGCTGCTGAACAAGAAGAAGCCGCAAATGAGATGCTTGTTAATGAAACCAGTTCCATGTCGGAAGCTACTGTTTGTCTCATTATGGACCGTTTTGTCCCTTGGTGATTCTTTTTCTTTCTTTCTTTTTTGTATATATATGCTTCTCTATCTGATCTTCTTCCTTCTTTGTAGAATATTGTAATTGTTGTAGTTATCTATATGCTTTTTTTGTTCTCTTATGAATCTGCCTTCCTTTTTAACTGTTTTATGGTTTGCTTCATTCATAACAAAGTGCTTGAATTTTTTATTTGAGAGACACAATTTTTGGAATTCTGTTAAACGCCAATTCGGGTTGTGACAAAATCATTGAAACAGGCAATAAAGCTATGTCAAACACACACTAAAATCAGGTTTTGTAACTAGTATTGATTGAAGCTTTTGAAAACCTAGGAGTGTTTGTTTTAGCCATTGTTTTCTAAATAAATGAAATCCTTATCGGGTTCTAGTTTTTGTTATGGAAATCTCACAGCCAAGACAATTGATTTTGTGTTGGGGTTGTACCAATTACAGAAATATGTTTTTACAATCTTTTTTGGAAATTACGTGAAAAGTAGGAGTTAACAATTTCAAAGATAACATGATTTCAAACTTCTTATATACCTTCATTTTTTATGGTGTACTGATATTTTTTAACAAAATCACCATTATACCTTCATGATTTCTCCTATTTTACATTGAAATGAAAAAAGAAATAAAAAAAATTACTTATTTTCCTGTATGCTACAACTATAAACAGCTGTATTTCCAGCATCAGCTCCTAACCATAGTAGTCAAGGCGCGACTAGGCTCTCGGGCGAGCCCTTGCGCCTTTGGGGGGCCAAAAAGCCCAAGGCGCGGCCTTGCGCCCCAGCGCCTTGACTACTATGCTCCTAACTAGTAGTTACGGATTCCTGATACTGAAAACGACTCGATGAGCTCGCCTCGATACTTGTCGAAGAAGATATCTCAGCCGGCTCTTTCGGTTCTTCCCAATGAAGAATCTCTCTCGCATATCTAAGAGCTTCATCCACATTCTCGGGTTCCAATCCCGTAACCACCGACACGAACAATTTCCCGTCCTTGAGCGAACTGAACAATCGCTTGAACTTAATCGCTATGTATTGGAACGCTCGGTGCGCTAATGGAGTGTTAGTGCTTCTCGCGCTGCTACTGCAGGCGTTTGGATTGTGGCCAATCACAGGATTGAAGTCGTTGAACCATTCGCACCGGTTAAGAGGGGAGTGCTCGATCTTTTCCTCGAGCAAATCGAACTTGTTTAGTATGAGGAGGAATTTTTTGTCCTTGAACTTTGGGTGGGTGACGACGCGCTCGAACAGTTGCTTGATGGCCATCATTTTGTTGATCGAAACTCCGGTGTTGTTGCGGTCTTCGATGTGCTCGTCGTAGTCGATCAAGGAAACGCAAAACAAGACCATGTCGACGTCTTCGAACATTTCCAGGTATTTGCAGTTCCCTCCGAGAACTAGTGGATTCACTCTGATCAGCTCGTATCTGCAACCACCATACATGTCATGGGCAATTTTTTAGAATCGTAGACAATAAATAATGGACATTATTATGAGTAAATAATTATAACCTCCATGTGTTCTGACTAAATACTCTCCCCGTGTTATGAAAAATTACTTAAACCTTCCTGTGTTTTATCATTGTCATAATATAACCTTCTTGTATTTTATATAATTCCTTTTTGTACATAATATATGTTTATAAACAAAAATTAACCTTATATATCATATCTTAGAAATTTAGGGATAAAAAATGACTCTGAAAAAGTTTTTTATAGTTTTATTACCCCGTGAGATCATACATTGAAAGTTATCGAAATGTCTTATAAATTACAAAAAAATACTTTTTATGATTATAGACCTTGTAATACCAACACAATAAAAGTAAATATACCAACTAATAATTATTATGTTAAAAATTTTGATGGAAAAACATAATTTTGGTTAAAAGATTCCCGGTTCTTTGGCTTTGGATTATAATAGATTAAAGCAAATAACTCATTAATCTATCTGAACTTTTTTTATTGTGAAGTCACGAATAGCTGTTACAACTCCACTTCAGGGTAAATTGAAAACAGCATCTCTGTTATCACAGGGGTACGGTTGCGTACACCCGACCCCACTACCCCGCTTGTGCGTAAGCCTTAATGTTGTTGCTGCAATAGACAATAAATAGCTACAAAGCATTACGGAATTTTGGAAAAGTTTTCGAGGAAAACATGAATAGCACATAGAATAGAAGGATATTAGTCATTAACCTGTGTGAAGGATCATGCTCATTGTTTTCGAAGCTGCTGGTGGTTTGAGGTCGGTTGGGAAACGAAAACTCCATGGAAGAAAGTCCATTGGACAATGTAATCCCCTCGGCATATATGATATCCATATCGGATGGCTCGTAGTCTTTCTTTGAAACCTCAACAGCCTAAGTTGAACAATGCCACAGTTATTGAGTGCATAGCAAGCAATCAGCAATTCAAAATATGCCTAAATGTGTGTAAGTGTTTGTGCATGTGTGTATTATGCCGCTCAACATTTATTTCGGTATGAACTTATCAAAACAACGATAAAGTAGTTGATTAGCAACCTGAGTTCTAGCATGTGGCATTTAGACCTTGTTTTTTTCAACTATTAAAAGCTGAACTGAAGTGGACCGAACTGAACTGAACTGGACTTATTTCAATGTAAATTTATAACTACGCATAGGTGAACTGAATTGATTTCTTAACTACGCATAGCTGAACTGAACTGAAAAAGATAAATGCATAATCTTACCCTTTCTAGGAAATAGGTAGCAACTCTAGGAAGCATTTCTAATTCATCCCTGCGGCTATATGTGGCTTGGATTGCTGCATCATTCCACAGTTCCTCCACTAAAGCTCCATATTCTCGATTTGCAGCTGGGAATATGGTTTCTGCATTACCAGACACCATTATCTTCAGAAGCCAATCTGAGAAAGGTTTAGACTTGGGGCTGATGGAATAGATTGATTTACTATTGATCTGACCACCATTATCTGCAAAAACTAAATAAATTCAGCTCTAACAGGTAAAAAAACAAATTTTTATAATACCAGGCACAAAAATTACGATATATGAGGAGATTGCACAATAAAATCAACATGGACGAGCTAATGAGCCCAAGCATTACTATTCAAACCACAGAAACAAAAATAAAATAGTTAATAAAAGGAAGTGCTGCAAAAGATATGTTTTAAGGAAAGAAGACAAAAGTTATTCACCTGAAGAACTGCAAGGGTCAGAAATATGTCTTTTCTTCCTTATTAGACTTTCTTCTTCAAATTGTTCACATCCTTCGACCAGAATGCCAAGATATCCATATAGATTACTCTGAATCAATAGCTTAATCTTTTGCCGATCTTCTTCAGAAAATGGAATATTGTATATAATCTTCGCCTGAAATACGCGTCTAATTAGTTCAGCATCTTGGTTTCATTAGTTTCCACAATAAGCAAAGGAAAGTTTGAAAAAAACAAGAATTATCAGGATACACGAGTAAAAAACTCGTTTTTTTTGTATTTATAAAATTATACTCAACAGATAGTAATTGCAATATGATGACACCCATCTTCTGCATTCATAATACACATGGCTAGAACAATTTTAAATAATGTCATGGTGTAATTGATCTGAAAGCACATTGGTTTATGTTTTATGACATTTTGTAGGATTTTAAGAAAAGACAATGGCATATGATGAACAAACCATAGAGCACAAACAGATGCTACAATAACATGTCATGTCAAAATGAGATATCACATGTTAGAACCAAAAACAAACCAATCGCAGCTTGATTCCTTACATGTTTAAAAATGGTACTCGACCCAGATTTTCCACAACCGACAAGAAGAAGTTTGAAAAATGATCTTTGGACTGGACTTTGTGAAACATCATTGTTTGCTTCTTTGTCAGTTTGACTAGCAGTACCAGCAGGAGGCATTGGCAGGGACAATGCCATACAAAATAACTTCGCCCTTTTCTGCAAAATTAGAAGCCCCTTTCACATTTTATTGATTCCTTGACAAAATTGGGATAATATTGAATAAAAAACTACTCTATTCAGCATACCTTCTCCCATATCCTCCCTTTTACATTTTTCATTCCCTCTTCCACGTAGGATCCATCAGCGTTTACCCAATAGTGAGTACCTTCTTCGCATTTCACTCCAAGAAACTGCAGAATTTTAACACAATGGTGTCAACCATAGAGTATACATATTAGCAAAAAATAACTGCACTATAAAAATAACAAGATTGTGCCCAGAAAAAAAACCTGCAGCATCATTAGCTCTGGCTTAGTTATTTCGCGATTATTTATCATAACGTTTGTGTTTCCATTGCTTGCATCTTTACTAATTCGACCACCGATATTCAAGTCTGGTTTTATTATCTGGCAAGGCTTCTGTCCCTCCTGTTCATCATAGCATTAAGTCAAGTGTGGAACCGCAAAAGTTAAAACAAAATTACAGCGCGAAAGAATAAAAAAGAATTCAGTTTTTTACCTTTCCCCAGAAACCTGACACTTTATCATACCAATAGTATCCGGGATTTAACTTTTTCGGTGGGAATTGGCAGGTCTGCAATTGGAACAACTCTTGCTGAGAAAGGGCCTGAGAATTCACATAAACAAGCTCCGGCGGTAGTTGATTCACTTTACATAATTTCTCAGCGTGCATTATCTTTTCAACTTCCATCGCGGGAAACAGTTGCTTCAACAAACGAGAAGATTTCCCGAGATTCGCTCGCATTGTCTCGTCAATCTTGTAACCAATGCAGCTCACGCATTTCCTTCCTTCTGGCATCGATCCCATTGCTCTCACCACACAGTTATAACAATACTTTGCGCCGCACACAATGCATATTTCTTTAGGTATAAACCGATTTCCCTTCATACATTTATAGCAACTCCCTTTCTTTCCGGGCCTTACAGCCATTTGCCTTGCAGGGAGTTCACTTTCAACATCGGATACATCAGACTCTTCCTCGCTCGAATCGCTTGATTCGATTTCATGGAAAGTTACAGTTGACGGCCTTTTGACATGGTGAGGAGTTGGTTCGATACGGTCATCATCCTCTCTGCCGGAAAATATCTCAGACGAAGCAGAACCTGAACTCCGATCAGATTCTATCATGTCCTCTCCACTATTATCACGTATTTTCAATGCTTGCAATCGCCTAGATAGTTGGTTAGGACTGTTACAGCCATTGGAAAGTCCTGTTTGATCAGAACTTTGTATTCTATCAGATAACTTGGATCTGCAACTGTCACCGTTTGATTCCTCTCCCTGATTTGAACTCCCTGTTCTATTAGATAAACTTTGTCTGCTTTCCTCGCCATTTTCACCGGCCATTTCAAATGACACATCATTGCTATCCAAGAGTCTATCTGATACTAATTCAGGTTTCTTAGATGGCCTAGCTTCTGATGACCTAGACTTAACAATAGGCTGGATAATTGTCAATGGCACATCATTCAAAAGCGAAGATGAGGCAGCTTTGGCTGCAATTGGAATCTGTTTAACATTAACAGGCAAAGCCTGGGGAATTTCACGGG
The DNA here is from genome assembly GCA_949673415.1 of Euphorbia schlechtendalii. NCBI lineage: Eukaryota > Viridiplantae > Streptophyta > Magnoliopsida > Malpighiales > Euphorbiaceae > Euphorbia > Euphorbia schlechtendalii. Next base: position 4,728 of record CATIWQ010085255.1, on the reverse strand, counting down.
ATATTGGAGGCCCAGTATATTCAACAGCAAATGAGTAAGAGTATGATTCACTACAATCATCATCTTCTACTTTAGGAGTTTGTGGAAAAACAGGCAGAATTTTTCTGAGTATACTAGTCATCTTACAATCCCAATTCTATACTCCCAAACTACTTTAATCCCATTCAAAGAACACTAATATCAACAAAATTGACCAAATCAAACAAAGGAAACAGTATGATCTCGCAAATGAATGAATCAAACGAAAGAATATCAAAACCCTAAAAGCAAAATTGAGCCAAAATCGAAGTCAATAACAACATTAACTATTCTCCAGCTAGAACAGATATTCTTACTCTGAACTAATAGAGATAAAACGAACGTCAAGTCAAATAGGGAGTCTGTTAGCAGACAGAGAATTAAAAACCCATGATCAAAGAGAGAAACATAAAGAAAATAATAAAATGGAAGAATTGGTAAAAGAAAGGAAGATAAAAGAAAAGAGAGAGTTGATGTAAGAGCGGTAAACGCAGAAGACCTGGTAGAAGAAGAAGAAGAGAGTGGAGACATTTTCAAGGTATTGATTTTGAGTAGTTTTTCTTCGTCAACGCGTTGAAGGAAACAGCCAAGCAAATTAGCCATCCATCGGAAAGAGACAACAACAGTTTTTGGCAACGAATTGACTCTTCAACGTTTTTCTTTTTATGTAAATATTTCAAAATCTTATATTTTGTTTTTTTGGCGTCAAATGCTTTTTTGACGCCAATCAAACAAATTTTTTATTTTATTTTGTAAACGAAAATAAGATTAAATCAATTCATGTCTATCAATTTTACACCATGATAGATGTACATGATATTCAATTATAACTTTTGTTCGTTTTTCTGTTCAATATGTTTGAATATTAGTATATAATACGGGTCTTTTTTTAATTAGCAAGTTTAGTAATTTTGTACAGGTATTTAATTAACGTTATTAAGTAAAGTAATTAACATTTTATTTTTAAAAAATCATCATAAAATTTTTCATTTGATTTGTCTTAACATTTTTTAATACTAGATTTTGTTAATTCAGATCGAAAATGACTTTATCAACACTAAAATAATAATTTAATGAATTTATGGATACATGCACAGATGAATATATTAAACGAGTTTAAATAGATTTTGGTAACCGTACAAATTTAATTTTCGTTTTATTGCAGAATTGAAATAAAACATTTGTAATTATAATTTCGTCATTTTGTGGCACACTTTTATTTCCCCTATGAATCACAATATACCAAATTAATTCAGATGATATCAATCTGAGAGCTTACATGCATTTGTTTGACCCTTATAAAATTATAATATTCTCTGTATTATAAAAATTAAACAATTATAGAGTTTCCTTATATTTCCTTAGTTAAATCATTCATAGGAAAATTTAATAACATAAAATTATTATGAGATGCTCGATAAGTGAAACATTCTTCGATTTATTTTGTTTCATGTAGAAACTTCATTAAATTATCATTAAAATATGGATTTGAATTCCCTGATTTTGGAAATCCAAAGTCAGGGTGTATTTGAAATCTCCAAAATCAGGGAATTTGAATCCTTAAAATATATATATGGCAAGCGCATAACCCAAAGTCAACAAATGTTTGTTTTTTTTATAATATTTACAAGTATTTTGATTGAAATATTTTTTTTCAAACTTAACTTATCCTTCTCAATATGTGTATTTAGTGAGGTTTAAACTCTATTCTCCTTCAAGTCCAACAAATGTTATAGACCAGCTAAAAATAGGTGATTAAGCACGACATATATCCATGAACAACATTAAACATATTATATCAAATAAGCAATAAAGATATCTTTTGATCCAAATAATATAAAATAATATTTATTTTACACACTTAGTATATGCTTATAACAACTACACATCAATGACTCAAATAATCCACATATAAAACTTCCTCAAGACTCCTCTGACCGTCTGAAAACATATATGATGAGGTAATTTATGCACCTGCAATTTAGGGTTCAAGGAAGTTTGCCCTTTTAGTTGAGAAAGATGAAGGTTTAGTTAGGTTTTGAACTTTTATTTATTAAGTTGGTCGACTTGAAACATTACTCATGGCCAAACAAAAAAGTAAAAAATTAAATAATTAAAAATATAGCCCAAATAGGTAGACATTTACCATTTATATATCTTAATTGTTACCTCCATTAATTTTTGGATTGATTATTATATATTTTCTTTTATTTTTTACATACATTATTATTCATATTTTTTTATTAAACCATAACTAAATTTAATTTTGTATATTTTAATATTCAATTTAAATTTTTTATATGTAACGACAAAAGCACCTCAAATTATATACTTACATTATCTAATGTATTTACACATTTAACTATTTTCTTACTTTTGTAATTTATTTTTATTTAGTATTAGTAATTTAAAAAGTATCGTATATCTAAATTTAAAAATAAGTATATCTCATTGTTATGTCATTTTTTTACTGTTTTCCAAATTCGAACATATATAAATAACTAATGTATATACCAAATTGTACTAGTGTATAGCCGATAACTTTATTGATTTTAGTATCAAATAAGTTGTTATTGAAATTTAGCGTCAAATAAGTTCAAATTTTGCCCCTCCTATACCAAATCACTGGCACCGCCACTACCTCAAGTTAAAATGAAAAATGTTCTAACTGCACGTTCTTTTTCTCCTCTATTTGTACTGGTATTTTCTGTTAAATTAATTCTTGTTCTTTCGTGTTTGTTTCCCTGCTATTTGTACTACCCTTGATTTTAGGATACGTGTTTTGCACATCTCAGTTAGGTTTGATAAGGGGTTTTGGTACTGTTTATGCGCTTTTTGATTTTCCAGAATGGTATGTTCATACGTAGAAACACCTGTTAGATTTTAACATTATTCCTCTTTTGATATAAACGCTGTTTATTTTTCCACTTTGCTCTTTAGATCTGAAATACCAACGTAGGTATTTGAGATATTGTTTGTGCCGCCTCGAGCTGACCTAGGATTCTTTAGGTTCATTTGACTGATTAGGTTTTTTATTAGGTAACAATGACTGATTCCGCCTCAACCACAAGTAGCCAACTAAGAAGAGAAATGGCTGAGATAAACTCCAAGTATTTCAAATCTTTAAATGTGGACTATACTGACCATGTCTCAACCTCTAGGAAACCCCCACCGATAGGAGCTATGTCTGAACCCGGTGAGAGTCGGGCATCCCGCACCGAGTCTGCTTTGTCCTCCCAATCTTCTTCTGCCTCGGCGTGGGCAAAGTTGGATGAGGAGATGGGCCGGTTTCTCCCAGCGTAGCCTCGGGGATCCATTGGGGTCTCGTCTCACGCACGTAGGGTGAAGAGAAGTGCAGCTCATCCTGCGAGGCTGCATGTGGCAACTCGCCCTCTATCGGTGTCTGAAGGACGGGGAAAAATTAGGGAAATAAGGAATAAGACTCCCTCAGTAGAACTGATTGAGTCGATTCAGGATTCGGTAGACTTGGAGTTCGAGAAGGAAGTGTTCCCATGGCTCAAGAAATGTGAGGTGGTACTTCCCTCCAAGGAGTAGCGAATCACCCACCCGCCTGAGGGGTATTTCAGTATTTACATGGACCAGATTTGGTCAGGATTTGTTTACCCACTTCAGGAAAGTTTGAGTGAGGTTTTGAGAGCTTTTCGCATTAGCCTGGCGCAACTTCATCCCAATGCTTGGATACTAGTGGGTCATTATCTAATCTGTATTGGATTGGAAATGCATTTTGATGCCGAATTTTTTAGGCGAATTGCCTCCTTGAGGAAGACGGCTAGCGAGGACTTGTACCATTTTGCTCATCGAGGCGGTTTCTACAGATTTACACATAAAGTGGAATCATTAAAACACTTCAAGAGTTATTTTGTTTTTATTAGGCTAGAGGACCGCTATCCCAACTTTCCTACTGAATGGAATCTTTCTCCTGAATTAAGTGGTAGCTTTACCATCTCAGATAGTAGGGTAGAGGCTTTCAAAGTTCTTAAGAAGGATATGTGGCCATGTCAGAATATTAGCTAGGCCATGATCAATAATATTAGGATTATCGAGCCGGGATAGCCGGATCACATTTATCATTCTGGGCTCGATGTTTTCACAGGTTTTTTACCTTTTCCCTTTTCTTTTCAGTACTTACTTTCCCTTCGGCCGGCGAACTTGTGCAACAAGCTGCTAAAGGATCGAAGGGCTCTAAACGTTCTTCTGATCAAGCGGAGCATGGAATTATGACTGCAGCCCCTGGCATTCGAGGTGGAGATCCCAGCAAGCGCAGAAGAAGCGGAAAGCTCAAACTATGGAAGATGTCCCCGAGCCTGCTGCTACGGCGCCTAATTCTTCTACAGCTGAAGAGACTACCCTTCAGCCGGTAAGAACTCAGTTTTCTCTATAGTGGACCTTTGTTTGGCGCTTAACTTATTTCTTTGTCTCAGAACGCTCCTTTGGATACCCCGGCCGACTCCTCCAGGAAGATTACCCCGGAGTCACTTCAGGCGGGTATGCTCTCCTTTGTTGGCGAGGGTAGTCCCTCAATTTATGTCGACCCCATCCAAAACGTGCTGAGGACTATCTTACCCCTTCCTCTAGAGAAGAAGGACTTGGCTAATGAGAGTCTTCTTCAGTCGTCGAAGTCTCTTTTCATGATGTCTACCGAGGTAATTTCTTTCACTTAGATTTTACCTTTTAATCAGACTACTGATG
>CATIWQ010085248.1:0-11074 GCA_949673415.1 Euphorbia schlechtendalii | reverse complement strand
CAGTCAGTTTAATCATGATAGCACGATTAATAAAATCTCTTCCAAATATGAGAATGATAGTAGATAGCTAAATCATTTACTCTTAATTCCGAAACGCACTCGCAGATAGCTGACAAGGTTTAATTTCGAAAAGGCTTTACGTGTAAGAACCGACTTTAACTCGATACTCTATGATAGCATAAAGAAAAGAATCAACCCAAATCCAACCACGAATCTTGCAAGAATCCGTTTGTTACAAAACTTCTATTGTATCATGATAGCACAATACAATAAAATAACGATATGTTTGTCTTTTCGATAAACGACAACCGGCCGAATTGACGAAATCAAAGTTCGAACAATAAAAATATTGCTGATTTGGATCTGAAAACTGAAATTCGGAAACACAAATAAGAACGAGCCTCACGTTGATAACAGCTTCAAGTAATCTCCTTAGTCGAAAGAAAAAAATAAACTTAGCTACACATAATTGAATTAAAAACTAAAATTGACATTAAAAATTAATGAAAAGAAAGTAATAATTCAAAGCCAAACGTTACTGTTTGCAAAACTAATTGTCAATCGAGAGCCCCCCTCTCTGTACTTACTAGTCTTTTTAAATAGGATAAAAAAAATCTCATCTCCTAGTTAAGCAAGGAGTTTTCCTAAACTAAAAAATTAAAATCCTTTAACCTAAATTCCTAACCTATCTAAAGAGAATAAATAAAAATAACAAAATAGGAGGTCTTTAAATAAGCAATATGTCTTCTCAGAATAGGACTCTGCATGGCTTATCAAATTAATTCCCAACTTTGTTTCTGTCCGCAGCCTCTTGCCCTTGACTCCAGGTTAACTGCACTCAGCTACAGCCTCTCCAACAAATTACTACTTCTTCAACTTCAGCGTTAGCCTTGACTCCAGGTTAACTCCATTTCCATGATATTTCAAGTCAGAATTGCTTAACACCTGAAGACATAAAATTTAACCACAAATCATCAGTAAACCATTCCAAAACACAGAACAATAGACACTAAAACATGTTGGAATTGCAAGTTATCAAACTCCCCCACACTTGCCTTTTGCTTGTCTTCAAGCAAACATCAAAGATCAGAAAAGAAATGAATCTAAACCAAATCAAGATATCACTCACTTTCCCAAAACATGATTCCTTTCACACAAAAATTTGATAGAATTCCTCTTTAAGCTCTAAACACCCAACCAATTAATTTAAAGTTCACTAAGTTCGGAACTCAATCTTTCTCAAAAGTTAAAAGCTAAAATGACTCCAACCTCACTATATGTTTCGTTTGGTGGGATCCCTAAACACATATTTATTATTTACTATTATTTTTTCTTTTCTTTTTTTGAATTTTTTCTTTATTTTTTTTATTGAATTTTTCACGAAAATAGAGAACTTATGGAAGAGACGACACCCAGTTACTAGCCGAGTACGCCTTTTCCTTCTAGCCATCCTATGGGAAAGTCATCACCCGGTTGCTAGCTGAACAATGCTTTCCCTTCTAAAACAAAAATAAAACCTATGAAAGAGTCATCGCCCGATTGCTAGCCGAGCCATGCTATTTCTTCTAGACTCAAAGAAAAAAAAAACAAAACCACCAAATTCACATATGTAAGGAAGGAAATGCAATTTGAACCATTCAACAATTCAAGATAAAACCGAGACTTTACTAGGTGACTTTCAGAATATAATTAATTGGGATGTTTACTTCTTAAATCGGCTCTCAATGCCAAAAAATTCGGTTAGGGAAATCAAATTTGAGTACTAGCTCATTTCTATCTATCTTTGGTATTCTTTTCTCTAAGTTTCATCATGTCTTTGATTTGATAAATAAAATTTTGAATTTTTCAAGCAGCTTGAAAACAAGGCAACGGGCAAGTGATATAAAGAAATAAGAGAAATAAAATCCCTCCCCCACACTTAAAATCATAAATGTCCTCATTTATGTCAGAAAGGAAAGTAAATAAAGATGAAGGACAAGAAAGATACAACCTGAAGTTGGAAATGGAGTGAAAACAGTTGTTGATGGGTTCTCGGGTTGAGTAGCGGTGTCATTTCCCGGAGAATCAGGTGGCGACAAGTCTTGTTTGTGCAACGGAGGGGGAGGAGTGTTCGTCACAGTGGTGCTGAGCTTTGATGACGATGGGGTTGATGACACTGATTTATTTACATATAAGGGTTTCTATCTCTATCAAGAAACCTTTGAAAAAAAGAATGGATGTACGTTCGGGACTAAATAAGGTTTTTTTTTATGTTGAGTTCAAATATGAGAGGCTTCCTACCTTTTATCGTTACTGTGTATTAATGGAGCATGTGGAAACTGTGTGTCCATTACTGTATGTTCGGCATGACTAACAGCGTAACTTCGATAACTCCATTAGAGCCAATTTTCTTAAATTTATGGTTTTGGAGAAGGATAAATACTTGCGTGACGTGAAAGGGAACTCGTTGCCTATGAATTAAAAAGTAGAGATTTATAATAGCTCTAAACAATAAGCAATGGATGGGTTTGGTAGGAGGAAGAGTCAGGATGTAAGTGAAAATCAATGTAACAGACATGAAACGTCGGTGAGTGGATGAGGAGATGAACATTGAGATAATTTTCAAATAAAGTAGATTCAGTTATGTTAAATTATAATTTAAAGGCAGGTTTGGGGAGCCGAACTGACCTAGAGCCATGAACTTCCTTAGTTGGAACTATCGTGGTTTGGGCAGACTAGGTGTAGTAGAAGAGTTAGAGGATATGATTTCATCCTCTATGCCTAGGTTGGTGTTTTTGATGGAGGTTAAGGTAGGTAGAGACGTGGTAGAAGGCATTCGAGTGAAGAGAGGTTACAATGGGCTATTTTATGTTCCTCATGTTAATCATTGGGGCGGTCTCGCTCTCTTGTGCAAAGAACAACATAGGGTACAACTCTTAGGCTACAGGAGAATGTTCATTTGATGTCAAAATTAGCATGGATAATTATCCTGATTGGAGGTTGACTGGGTATTAAGGATTTCCGGAAAGTGGTAGAAGACAAGCGTCTTGGGATTTATCGCAAAGATTTTGAGCTTGAACAATTACCATGGTGTATTCTCGATGACTTTAATGATCTTATGGTAGCCCATGAGAAGAGAGCCGAATTCCTCACCCTCATTACAGATTAGTCGACTTCTCTAATGTAGTCTATGGCTATGGTCTTCAAGATATTGGTTTGTCGGGATACACGTTTACATGGGGCGAAGTAGAGGGATGAAGAATTGGGTAGCGGAGAGACTTGATCACTTGCTAGTGAATGATGAGTGGGTGGAGATCTTTTAGTAGCTTGGGTAGAAAATAAAGTCGTAGTGCACTTAGATCACTCGATGCTACTAACGCACTGTTGTATGGTTGAGGCAAGGGCTTCTTTTCCTTTCTGTTATGAAAGTTTATGGAGTAGTGAAAGGGAATGAAATGAGATAGTTTCGGATTGTTGGAAGATGAGTGGCAGTGTTTTAGAAAAATTGAGCTACTGTGGTCGCCGGTTAGAAACATGGGGGAGAGCTAGACGTGACTTGTTTCGGCAAGACATATGACGTTGCAGATTAGATTTAGAAATGTTACTGTCTCAATTCGGGTGGGAAAATTCAGATGCATTCCTTGAGAAAAAGAATCAGCTCGAAAATATAATAACTCAACAAAATATTTATTGGTGACAACGGGGCGAAAAAATTATTTTGAAGGAGTAGAACAAAACACTAATTATTTTCATTGTATGCTACGTCTCGACGAAGGAAAAATACCATTAAAAAATGTAGGAAGATGGAGAGAATCGGGTCTCGTGGGGTCAAGGTTTAGATGAGCACATACAAGACTATTTTATGGAGATTTTTTCTGCTCAAATACACTTCACGAGGGAGTGATTGATCTAGTGCATAATCGGTTGTCAAGGGAGAGTATAAAAGAGCTGAGTATGGATTTTAAAGAGGAGGAGATTCGTGAAGTCGTGTTCTCGATGTACCCTATAAGGCACCACACCTTGACGGCTTTAATTCAAGTTTCTTTCAAACTCACTAGAAAGTTATTGGGAGTGATGTGACTAAGTTTTGTATGAATAGTTTACTGTAGCCAACCTAATGGTTTAAATGATATAAATTTGGTGTTAATTCCTAAAGTTAAGAACTCGAATGCTATAAAGCAACTACGACCTATCTCACTTTGCAATGTTGTTTGTAAGATTATTTGCAAAGTTTTAGCTAACCGGTTAAAAAGGGTATTGAATGAGGTTATCTCTTTGTAACAAAGTCCTTTCATTCCTAATAGGCTTATCATTGATAACTTGCTTATGTTGAAGTTGGTCATTACTTGCAAAGAAGGAGGTTAGGTAGAACATGTTTGGGTGCTTTAAAGGTTGACATGCCTAAGGCTTATGATCGGGTTGAACAAAATTACTTGCGTGCTATGTTGATAAAACTAGGCTTTCTTATCTTCTTTGTCAATCTATACATGATGCTTGTAACTGCTATACATTATAGAATTTTCCATGAGAGTGGTAATTTTGAAGAGTTTTCACCCCAGAGAGGATTGAGGCAAGGTGACCCTTTATCACCTTTCTTGTTTCTAGTGTGTGTCGAGGGGCTTTCTTCTATTCTACATGATTGAGTTAGTCGAGGTATGATTTATGGGTGCAAGGTTTCTAGATCAGCTCTTGAAATCTCCCATTTTTTATTTGCAGATGATAGCTTCTTCTTCTTCAATGCTAGCATTGAGGAAGTTGAAAATCTGAAGAATTGTTTTGATTTTTATGCTAAAGCTTCAGGAAAGGTAATAAACTTTGATAAATCCTCTTTGCGTTTTAGTCCAAATGTGCAAGACAGTGTTAGAACGAATATTCTATCTCTTTTGGGAGTTCAAGGTGTGTTAGATCAAGGAAGTTATTTGGGCCTTTCATCTTTAGTCAGGTGCTCTAAGCAAATAGTGTTTAATTTTACATGTGAAAGGGCTTTGTCTAAGATATCTAGATAGAATAGGAAGACATTGTCTCAAAGTGGTAAGGTAGTCTTAATAAAATTGGTGGCGCAATCTTTACCTACTTTATGCTATGAATATGTTCTTATTATCGAAATATTTTACTACGTCCCTCAAGCATATGTTTACAAACTTTTGGTGGGGGGTAATGAAAAAATCCATTAGATGAGCTGGAATAAAGGAAGAGCAATGGGGGATCAATGTTTGTGGATTACATGAGTTTAAATTAGCTCTAAATGGAAAACAAGTGTGGATAATGCTTACGAAACTTGATACACTGATGGTTAAAATTTTTAAAGCGAAATATTTTTCAAGCAAAAGCTTTTTCGATATCAACGTAGCTCAAAATGCAATTTTTGTTTGGAAGGGCTTTTTGGCTATGAGAAGTCTGATTAGAAAATGGATGATTTGGTGTATTGGTGATGGGCTAAGTGTTAACATGTGGCACGATAATTGGCTACCATATAAGGCCAATCCAAAACCAATGTCTAGTATTGTGGCAGGCTATAGAGATAGGGATGTAAGTGAGCTAATTTCCGAGGATGGCTAAAATTGGAATTGGGATCTTATTAGGAATTTGTTCAACCAATGAGATGTAGAGCTGATAAGGCCCATTCCTCTTAGCTTGTACCGAAGTTAGGATCGGTTATTCTGGGCACCTGAACAAAATGGGCTTTACTCGGTCAAGTTAGCTTATTATATATTAGCCGAGGAGATCAAAATTAATATGCCTAATAACTTTGGCAAGAAGATGCAAGTTTTATGTGGAAATGTGTAGTGGGAATTCTTCCAACTAAAATTACTTTGAGTAAAATGCATGTCCATTTGGCAGATGATATTTGTGACTTATGTAGGGAAGAGCAAGAGACTACCTTTCATGCTTTAGTAAGTTGTAGGTGCGCATGAGACATTTAGGAGCTGCTTTTTGCTAAAGGATGCCCGAAATATGTTACTGATTTGATGTGGTGGTGGAGCTGGGTTTGTACGTTACTTGAAATTTCCTAGCAGCTGGCGTGCTCTTTGGCATGGGCCATATGGGCAAGATGTAACCATTTAGTATGAAATGGTAGACTTAAATCGATACATGTAGTATATAATCATGGTGTCGAATTCTTACAAGAATGGCAAGCAGCTCAAAGGCGAGGTTTGAATGGTGATGAAGCGAGAGGCGTTGGTACAAATATGACGGGATAAGATGAAGGGGTGGAAGATTATGTTTGCTACATCGATTCAAGCTTATTTGATAGTGGAGAAAGGCTCGTTCATGGCACAGATTTATGGAATAAAGAAGGGTACGTTGCAAGAGCAACGAGTTCATTTCTTCGTGAAATTGGTGACCCGGAGATGGCGGAAGCAATTACTTATCGCGAAGCGTTAAGCTGGCCAAAGAAGATGAACGTGCAATCTGTGTGTGTCAAGATGGATCCTTTGGGTATTGTTAAGTCTTTGAATGATAAAGTTTCTCTTCTTTCACCTTTAGGTTTTGTTTTGAACGATTGCCTTAGTTTAGCGTCGTTGTTTAGAGAGATAAGTTTTACTTATATTAATAGGTTTGTGAATCTACATGCTTATATCCTAGCTAGAGATGCAGAATCATCGATATATAGAGGTGAATGAGATCATTTTCCTTCGACTATTAGGATGTAATTTGTTTGATTTATGATATCATCTTTTGATGTAAAAAAAATATTAACAACTTTATAAAATTAGACGTTGTTCGTGTTTTGAAAACAATTTTATCCTTTATAGTTGGCCAGCCCATTATTAGTATTCTAAACTCGACCCAAATAGAATATTCCACTCTTAATTTTTTTTTTTTTTGAAAAGTTCATGTTACCTTTCAACTTACACAAAATGTATCAATTTACGTTTAGATCCTCACGTGATAACTTTTGCTTTTAAAAGAAAATCGAGAAAATGAGTAATCCAAATATTGGATTTGTTTAATTGCATTTAGGATGCAACCTAGTTTTATGTAAATCGACAAGGAGAGCATGTTAAAAAGCTCTGAATTCAGTTTAAAACACATTTTTTTCTAAAACTAGATCAACTAAAAAAAATATAAATGTTGTAAACATAGTTAATTAAAAGTATTGTGGTTATTCAACTGTAGGATAAATTAAAATATGCAAAAGCTTTGATTTGAATAACATGAAATATGTCATTATATGTTATGCTTCAATAGCTTTCCAACGGTATATAATAAGCTTAAAATGAATTAAAAGTGAATGAGAAATAGAAATACAAAGCTTGAACATCTGTTAATTTTAACGTGTTACATCGATGATTCGGTACTGAAATAAATTGTTAGAATTAAAAAATTTTAGGGTAAAATTCAAAAATATGCTTTGTGGTTTGATGGTTTTGTAAAAATGTTGTAAAAGGTTTCTTGTGGTTTTAAAAATTTGCAAATCAAGGAAAACATATTTTTTTCACTAAAAATAGTAATGTTTCAAAAGGTTTTTCAATAACTTTAACATTCCTATAGGTTAAAATTATTAATTAAAAATTATTCATCAAAATTTGAGTAATTTTCGAAAATTATTCTTTTATCATAATTTTTTAAAGTTACCAATCACGTTTTAATTGAAAAAAAATATTCGTAATTCTCAAAAAAATTTTAAAATGTATCACTAAGGTGTATTGTTAATTAGTCACTATGTTGCGGAATTTCAGTTCAAAATAAACAAGATTACCCATTTTTATAACGTAATTTCAAATTGAAAATCATGTTTTTGCTAACTTTAGAAACAAACACCAGTTTAAAAAAATCCACAATGATCATTTCACAAATCAGTCAAATCACATGACATGTTTTTGAAGTTTACTCAAAATTTTAAAGGAAATGAAAAGAATGGAAAGGAAAAAATATGATAGAATTTTAAAGGAGTAGATTAGTTTTAAAAATATAATGTTTGGAAGGAAGTGATGAGATTTTGATAAAATCATTGTAAAGTATATTTATAGTCTTTATAAAATAAAATCACAAAATTGGGTTAGCTAGTAACTCCACGTAGAAAAAAAGTTATACAAGAGAATGATCTCCCTCTAAATTTTACCAATTTGATGAGGTCAAATGCATTATTAAGTCCTTTACTTTTGTTACTTCTATCTACTAGTTCCTTAGCCTTTTGAAAATGATCTTGTAAAACTTTCAAAAGTGTATTATTTCGCTCCCTCTATTCCATGTGTCAACTTGTGATTGAACATAGAAAGTTAGGAAAAATGACATCTTTAAAAGTCATAGCAATTAGAAGTGTGGAATTAATGATACATTTAACCACGTATTTAAGAGGAATCTGGAAGAAGTGGATTTTATCCCAATTTCATCTCATGATCACTGTATCGTCTCCCATTTAGCGTAACTGAAATACAGTCCCCTCTCATCCCTTCCCAACAAGTAAGTTAATTCCATTAATCATCCCTTGAAAATCTTCTTCATAATCAAGTAAGTTAATTCCATTAATCAATATAATTTTTTACAACATGCAGGGGGTCCTGGAGGGGCAAAACCCCGATCAACATTGGTCTTCTGCATAAATCTGCGTTAGGAGGTTGATGTTGACCCCCAAAAACTAAGGTTGAAGACGATGAAGAAATATCTAATTTTGTTATTTAAATTTTTATACGAAACGACGTCGTTTTGCAATATTATTAATAATAATTACAAAGTGACGTCTTTTTTTAGCTTTGAAATTAAAAAAAAAAACAAGAATAATTCCATCAAGAGCAAGGGCAATCATCCTCAGTATTACACTCACTATTGCATGATGCTGCGCATGAACTTTCACCCACAGTCTGATTTCATGGCTTGCAGGGTAATGGTAGTTCTTCATATACCCACAATTTTGACAAGATCAATCAAACTAATTATCTGAAATAAAAACAAAAATGAAACGCATTGCCAATCAAAATTATCACCAACAAATTAACCTATATTTGATTCCTAATAAAGAATTGCAATCCAAATGCATCGAATAATATAATATCAAATCAATATGAGAAATATGAGGCAGAAAATGGACCCATATAATATCTACAAAGAATCAGTTGAATTAATGAACAGCTCCTAAAATTGACTTGATACCGCATCATAACAATGAACACAAAAAGGAATGGAGTAACAGAATATGAAGAATTAAAAAAATTAAACATAGTTTAACAAATTAATCATCTGTGCATTTGAGGAATTTGCAGAATTAACATGGTTTGACAAATTTATTATCTGCATATGTTATAATTACAATATGTAAAAAATTGTAATCGAGGTAATTTACAAACTTTTATCGAATAAAATAATGAATTTGTTTGTGAATTTGTTATTGAGCTTGTTCGTGAGTTTTCAACCCGAGTTTTGCATTGTTTATGTTCGGCTCGTTTAAGATACGAGCACAAAATTCGTGTTCACAAATTGATCATTTATCTATCAAGTCAAGTTTTTATCGAGTTGAACATCAAGTTTGACTCATTTACAACCCTAATTATGACTCCTCAAGTTCGAGTTCCTGGCACCGCCACGTGCACCGATAACATAAATGGTTAATAACCATAAAGTTAGTTGTGGTTACGGACTTACAGGGGGTTAATGCTCTTTATATCAATTTAATTCATGGTATTGTCATTTGTTCAGTAAATATCTTACTCATGTAACCTTATCGCTTACACTTTTCATACAATATTTCACTCTTAATAAAAAATCTAGTTAGTTCTTGTTTTCTTTGTGATTTATTTTTTGTTTTTCATACTAAACTTATTTCTCAATATTTTCAATTTTTTTTAAAGAGAAGTGTTGTACTCAATGCGGAAGCGGATCGAATTCAAAAAAAACTAGTAGGAAATCTCAAATCGTTCTATAGCATTTCAAGACTCAGTATACAGGAAAAACAGTGACATTCAGCGTAAACAGTAAAACTGACGATAAAGAACACACACAGTTTTAACGTGGTTTCCGAAATCCGTTTTACGGGATTCCAACTATTCCACGGGGAAAGGCACTCTGGTAACGCTTTATTGATTACAAATAAAGAATGTACAGCCAGCAAGTCCAATTGCAACACAATATCGCACTTCTCTCAAGAACTCGATAGGATTTACAAAGTCAGCAAGATCCTGTACAGATGAGAAGAGACAAGAACAGATAATTGAGTGCAAACAAGATTTACAAAGTGTAAGCCTTAGAGAATCGAACAAGAAGAAGAGATTAGAGCCAGTGAACCCAAGAGGAACCCCAAGAATCCTCTTCACAGAATCTTTCTCTACTCAGCAGACTCTACTCAGCACCAAAACACTCAGCACACTATACTCAGTTTCTCAAATATGATATTATGATTATTCTATCTCTCACCCTCTAGAAACGGTAGAAGCAGCCCATATATATAGGCGCGGCAAGGATCACTTAAACTCATCCAATGAGCTCCCTTCAATCCAATGGTCTTGATCAAAATGATGCAATATGATTGGACTTGGGCTGAACACGGATTTGGGTTGTCAGGCCCACAAGGATCAAAGCAACATCCACAAATCTCCACCTTGATTTGAGTCTTTCAGCAGCTACCAAGGAAATGCCTTTCCTAAGGCTACCCACAAGATGTCAACCTTGTTTCAGTATTCCAAGATGATAAAGGGTATCCTGAAACTTAAAAACAGAAACAATCTTAGTGAATATATCAGCAGGGTTAAGCAAAGTAGAAATTTTTGATACATTCACAGTACCACAAGCAATAACATCCCTGATGAAATGTAACCAAACATCTATATGCTTAGTCCTTTCATGAAATACAGTGTTTTTGCTTAGATGAATAGCACTTTGAGAATCACAGAAAATATTCACATCATTTTGCTTAAATCCTAACTCAGAAATAATTCCCTTCAACCAAATTGCTTCTTTAATAGCTTTAGTTAAAGAACATATTCAGCCTCAGTTGTTGACAAGGCTACAATATGTTGCAGATTAGATTTCCAACTTATCATATTATTACCAAATGTAAAGCAATATCCAGCTGTTGACCTTCTTTTATCAAGATCAGCAGCAAAGTTAGAATTGTAATAACCACATATTTTAAAGTCGTTATCAATGTAGAGAATCC
>CATIWQ010085224.1:0-18888 GCA_949673415.1 Euphorbia schlechtendalii | reverse complement strand
ATCCATGATGCTATACTTTTTCTGAACTTTTTTTACCGATACATATTTATTTTATAGTTCTTTTATAGTTATTACATAGTTTAAGCACACACTTAATTAAATGCAAATAAATATAACACAACTATATCAATTTGACATATTACAAGTAAATTATAGCAAAAATAACATAATTACATCAATTTAAATTAACTATAAGATAACTATAAAATGCGATTTTGTTATATTGAATATATCTATGAGTAAACTATATAGTAACTATAAGATAAATATAAAATACGATTTTGTTATTTAAAAAATAAATTCAAATACAAAAAATAAATAAAAACACATAAATATAACATGTTTACATTAATTATAAAAACTATAAATAAAGAATAATAAAATCATGGTAAAAAATTACCAAAAATTACGTTGTTTTGAAATAACTATAAAGTCCGACGAGGTTATCATAAGGTGGTAGAAATGTAAATTCAAAAACTTGATAATACACTTTTAACAATTAAATTAAGTAATAGACAAAAAAGTAATAATTTATACCAAACATTGTATTTTTGTGTATTTCCCTAAAATTATTACATGCAAAACAAACGTACTTATTTTATTTGTATAGATTGAAGATGTATATAAAAAATAATGAGATGTTCACATTTTTATTTTTTATTAAATAATAAAGTTCAAATGTATATCAAGTAGAGAAGTAAGTGTCAGGAGATGCACGTTGCACGACTGAGAGAACTTAACCAAGTAAAATGATATTTGGAAATATGGATTTAATTAAAACAAACGACTTCTCAATATCAATCAAGAATTAATTTGGAAAATTGACAATATGCAGAAAACTTTATGACATGTGTACTACAAATTACATGAGTTGTTGCGCATTGCATCCCAGTACCAATTTCTCAATCAATTATTATTGACAAATATAAATTCGTTTTCAAATTTATTTCATTATTTTATAAATTCCATTTGTAAAATTCTCCCGTTTTTTGCATAAGAATTTTAAAACTGATATCAAATATATAATATAAGAAAAAAGATTGAGCTGGAAGTTTGTAACATATATCGAAAAGACATTGGTTCGTGTTATATGATAGAATTATACTTTCAGAATCGAGATCAATACAATATTATACATACTAAGCTTTCAGTTTCGCCCCATAAAAAATTTACTAGCTTACATCATTTGTCTTATCACATCATACCAAACAGATTTTTTTTACAGAAAAACATAGTGTAGTAACAAAATCAGAGATTACCAAACCTATTTCTTCAAAAAAAAAAAAACAGATCCTTAATTATGCTATATAAGAATTCGCAGAAGAGAATTGTTATTATTATTAGTATTATTATTTAATTTTGAGAAATTTAAATTATCTAAAGTTGAGTTAACAGTAAGTTGTCAAATTTTGATTAAAGGTTGAGATTTAATTGGAGGAAGATACAACTTTTGTTCCTCCATCCCCTATGTTTTTTTTCCCAATTCAACAGTTTTGAATTTAGGCGAACCTTCAATTTTCCGTACATTTATAGAATCTATACATTTTCTGTTACTTTCCTCTACCTTTCATATGTTTTTTGTAAATTTTAATAGAAACTATAAATTTTGTTTGATTTCCTATACCTTTCACATGTTATATGACACCTTTGTAAATTTCCTTTACATTTCTTATACACTTTATATAATTTTCATATAACCTAAATGTACCTTTCAATTAGAGAAATTGTACAAAATGCTATGAAACTTATTTCCAAAAATATGTCTCACTTGATTTTTTTTAATTGTGTGGGCAAAGCAAATTCAGTTCTCTATTCAGCAATTTTCTTCTTCTGTTGTTGTTAGCAAATCCACTTACTCTATTAAGTACACTAAAATCTTCCCACACTATATGCATCTTTTCTGTACTACTTTTTCTTTCTCATTTCCTCTTCTTGTGTCTTCTAAATCTTTGTTTTTGGCATTTCTTAAATATAAAGATCATACACTGACTTTGCCCACTTTGGACCCAATAACCGTTTTTGAAATGTTCTATTTCAAGCTTATCCAATAAGTAGCAGAGTTTTTGAAAAAAAAAGTCAAACAGTTCCTTATTAAAAAGTATAAATGACCAAGATGTAGTTCTATAAAA
Organism: Euphorbia schlechtendalii; assembly: GCA_949673415.1. NCBI lineage: Eukaryota > Viridiplantae > Streptophyta > Magnoliopsida > Malpighiales > Euphorbiaceae > Euphorbia > Euphorbia schlechtendalii. The sequence continues at coordinate 16,759 of CATIWQ010085224.1, read as the reverse complement.
AAAATTTTGAGAGCAACTTATTAGAATAGCAGCTTGAAAAACAATATCAAATATGTAATTCTTCAATGTCCACAACTAACCTTCTCATTTATTAATCATGCGGTGGCATCTTCAGTACAACTTTCTAAGTAAAAAATCACAATCACAGTGCTTTCAATATGCAGTTGTGTCAAATGATTGTTGAATCCAATCAGTGGACCACATGGATATATCCATATTAGGGAATAGACAACTGGGCATAAGCATGTTACATATTCAACAGGGCAGAGTTGTATTTTGATACAACCAAGTCAAGTGCCTTAATGTATCTTATCACCAAACCATTTAAGGAAATCAAATGCTAACATGGCAACAAAAATTAAGAGATGCATGTAAGATTCAGTATTTGAGAATGACTCTAATACCTCTAGGGTTGGAGGTTAAATGTATATTTATACTAATATGAATTTACAATATTACAAACAGATCCTTAAGTATTTACTTAATTACATAAGCAACACATATATACTAACATGCCCCCTCAAGTTGAGCGGGTTTACAAACCACTGCCAACTTGTCCCTGAGATACCAAAAACATGTTCCCGCCAAAGGTTGGGTAAGAACATCTGCAATTTGATCTTCTGTAGAGATATATCGCACAACTAGTGACTTCGAAGCAACTCGTTCACGAACAAAGTGAAAATCAAGTTCAAGGTGCTTTGTTCTATTGTGGAAGACCAGATTTGTAGTAAGATACGTCGCGCTCAGATTATCACACCAAATTGTCGGTGGTGAACGAAGTGGAAATCCAATTTCAGTTAGCATCATTCCTAGCCAACTTAATTCTGACGTCGTTGTTGCAAGTGCCCTATATTCTGCTTCTGTGGAAGAGCGTGAGATCGTTCGTTGTTTCCTAGATGCCCAAGAGACGATATTGGTACCATGAAATATCGCAAAACCTGTAGTAGATCGTCTGTCATTGGGATCGCCAGCCCAATCTGAATCCGAGAACCCTTGAAGGTGTACATGTGCTTGAGGGGTATATTTCAAGCCAAAAGAAATTGTGGACCAAAGATATCGTATAATCCGTTTTAGTGCAGTCCAATGGTGAATCATAGGACTATGCATAAATTGGGCCACTTTATGAACCGAAAATGCTAATTCGGGTCTGGTGATTGTCAAGTATTGTAATCCACCAACTAGACTACGATACAAGCTGGCATCTTTAAATTCACTTCCCACTATAGTTAGTGAATCGGAACTGCTAGCTGGGGTAGTTACTCCTTTGCAATCCAACATATCAGCCTTTTGTATTAAATCACGGATGTATTTGTGTTGATTAAGGAGTAGTGTACCCGAGTCCCAATGAAATTCCACTCCAAGAAAGTAGTGGGCAACGCTTAAATGTTTAATTACAAACTGTGACTGAAGAAATCGAATCACCTCTACCTCAACCGTAGCATTGTTACTGAGTAGCAAAATGTCGTCCACATAAATGAGGCAGAAAAGTGTGATATTCTCGCGTCTCATGAAGTATAAAGATACATCTGCTTTTGAAGCTTGAAAACCATATCCAACTAGCACATTTGTAAGACGACAGTGCCACATCCGAGGTGATTGCTTTAGACCATAAAGCGATTTGTGTAGTTGACATACATGTGATGGGAGAGACTTATCGACAAAGCCCTGTGGTTGTACCATATAGACCGGCTCGTCCATATCTCCATGAAGAAAAGCATTGGAGACGTCAAGATGTGTGATTGACCAACGAAAAGAGATAGCCAAGGACATTAGAAGCTGAATGGTAGTAGGCTTAACAACTGGGCTGAAAGTGTCATGAAAATCAAGTCCTGGACATTGGTGAAACCCCTTAGCAACCAGACGAGCCTTGTAACGCTCAACAGAACCGTCGGGATGCAGCTTAGTCTTGAAGACCCACTTACAGCCAATAACATTAGCCTTCTCAGACGGAGAAACCAGTCGCCAAGTTCCATTTGAAATAAGAGCATTAAACTCTTACGTCATTGCTTTCTTCCAACAGTCATGCTTGGAAGCCTCCGTGAAACAAGAGGGTTCTCATGGTACAACTTGAGATGCAAAGGACTTAGGCCTCTTGACAGGTAATTTACCCATAGTTTGGTGAGTTACCATTGTTTTTGGTGGTGGGGGAGGCTTCGGTATTTGGCTGGTTGTAGTGGTTTGTTTAGTTGGTTGTTTTGACGTGGTACTAGTTGGTGTGGTGGTTCGTTTAGTTGGTTGTTTTGACACGGTAGGAGGTCGTAGTGGTGTCGAAATGGTAGGTAGATGGTGCGGCTGTATGTGCATGGTAGGCAAGGTATTGGTTGGTGGACATGTAGACAAAGCAACACTATCATTAAGCTCCGAATACGGAAACACCTGCTCATCGAAAATGACATGACGTGAGATAAAAAATTTTCGAGACACAGGATCAAAGCATCTATAACCTTTATGTACTTTGCTATACCCCAAGAAGACACATTTACGAGAGCGATAGTTAAGTTTATGAGCTGAATATGGACGTAACCAAGGATAACACAAACAACCAAACACTCGTAGTAAAGAGTAATCAGGCTCAACACAAAATAACTTAACATATGGTGACATGTCACAAAGAGTGGATAATGGCATGCGATTAATGAGATGCACAGCCGTGTCAAAGGCATTGGTTCAAAATTGCATAGGTAAATTTGCTCGATGCAACAATGATAAACCAGTTTCTACTACATGTCTGTGTGTACGTTCCGCTGCCCCGTTTTGTTCTGGGGTATGCGGACATGACATACGGTGTTGTATACCATTCTTACTCAGGTAAGTTTTTAGTGCAACAACTTCACCCCCCCATCAGATTGAAACACCTTAATTGGACGACCAAAGTACATTTCTACTACGGAGCGAAATTTAATGAACATGGTTGACACTTCTGATTTATAACGCATAAAGTAAATCCAACAATATTTACTAAATGAGTCATAAAACAAGACATAGTAAGAAAAACCATCATGTGAATCAATCGGGGAAGGACCCCAAACATCAAAACAAATCAAATCAAGTGGTCCAGATGCAATAGAATCCGATAAAGAAAAAGGCAGTTTATGACTTTTGCTAACTGCACAACTAGAACATATGCTATTCAAAGAGTTTTTATTAAATGAAAAACTAATATTCTGACGATTCAAAAGGCGACGAACAACTGGGATAACTGGGTGACCGAGCCTCTCGTGCCAGGTTGACAAGGAGGTAAGATGACAACGGATGGGAGGACGAACACTAGACGGAAGAGCATAGAGTCCATTCCTATTCGGGCCTTGAAAAATCACCTATTTGGAAATTAGATCCTTCACAACAAAAAATTTGTCAAAAAATTCAACAGACACATCATTCGAATTTGTTAGAGCGCTGATAGAAACTAAATTCACATTTGAATCTGGAACATGAAGTACACGAGATAATTTTAATGACTTATTATGAACATGAATAGAAGTATGACCAACATGTTTAATTTGAAGGGCGGAACCATTACCTAGGTGCACTTCTTCAGGTCCGGAATACTCGGAATGTAAGTTGAGGTGTCCCAAATCCGAGGCTAAATGATGTGTTGCTCCGCTGTCCATTATCCAGCTAGGTTTGGTCGGGGCTGTGGTTGTATGATTTGAGCTTGGGTAAGGAGGACGGTGGCTGTTTGTTCGAGGTGACGGGCATTGTCTAGAGATGTGACCGTAGCCACGGTAATTGTGACATTTAACTACGCCAATATCAATAGGGTCCGATTGCACATTCTGTTGAGTGGGTCGTGACTCATGAGAAGAGGCCTATCCATAGTTTGATTGGTTGTGATACCATCCACGTCAGGACTGATGCTGATCTGACGGTTGCCGAGGCTGTCCAAGCCCTCTGCCTCGTCCCCGACCACCTCCATGTGGTTGCCAAATGGTGTAATGTGCAGTGGGGGAGTTTAAATCGTCAACCAGCAGTTTTTCGCGCTTCATATGTCTCTCTTCTATCATTAAAACACCCAGCAGGTCATCGAATGAAACCGATCTTGTGCCATAGATTCGGCAGATGTCACGCAAGGGTCCTCGGAGACCATCCAAAATTGTGTCTACAAGATCTTCTTCAGAAACAATATATTGTAAAGATGCTAAACGATCAGATATCAGTTTAGCTCGCTGCATATACTCAGCTACACTTTCAGAATTCAGATTGACAAGAGAATTCAATTGTTGTTTGAGTTCCCTTGCCTGTGATTTTGAACCCGACCCATAAGCCTGTTCAAGCTTAAGCTAGGCTTGTCGAGCAGTGGTGACTCCTATTACTTGTGGCAATAATGATGGCGAAATTGAATTGAGCAACCAAGACAATACCTGTTGATCTTTATGGAACCACTGATACATTGGATTTGGTTCGTCGTTGGCCAGAAATTCTGCCGGTGATGGAGTGCTTCCATCAACATGGCCAAGGTAGCCACAGCCTGCAATCATAGGACGAATCAGTGTTTTCCATAGAACAAAATTAGTGGCATCTAGTTTGACGGGCAATTGGTGTGCGACAGAAGGAACGACAGTGGTTTCAGCGGAGGCGACAACGGTGGACATGTCTGATGAGGTAGATCCTGCTGTAGCCATAATCAGCAGCGAGTTTATCAAAGAGAAAAAAAAGATTTGTGGATCGGTGGTGGCTGCTAGCCTTAGAAGCTCGATACCATGTAAGATTCAGTATTTGAGAATGACTCCAATACCTCTAGGGTTGGAGGTTAAATGTATATTTATACTAATATGAATTTACAATATTACAAAGAGATCCTTAAGTATTTACTTAATTACATAAGCAACACATATATACTAACAATGCATTACTAACACACAACTAAACATTCAGAAATCACTGCAATGCTGATTCTAGTATCAGAAAATGAGCAATTAAGATCAAGGCCATCTACAAATAAATCAACAATAAATGGAAGTTTCCTATGTTGATTCAAATAATGCAAAAATTTTCAGCAATACATATAGAGAATTCATTATATGGAAACAATCTATTTAGCTTGAATTAAGAAACTGAGGGTTTTTATTTACTTGAAAGAAATTGAAATTGAAATGGAATAAAATGTACATAAAATCTTCATAATTAAGTTCATGTTCCAACTTTTTTTAAGTTTCGGAACATTCGATCGAAACATATAAAATATTTATTAAACTTATAGTAAAAAAATTAATAAAATGATAAATTTATTTTTCATAAAATTCAATTTTATCGATGCTTAATATTTATACGGGTAAATTATGAAAGAAATTGTAAAAGTGAGAAAAAAATAAAAAAAAAATAAAAATAACTGGTTTGGACTTTGGAACGGGAGGTTTCGAATTGTGTCTCAAGTTGTTAGACATTTCTTGGGATAAATTGGTAAATGGAATGTTGTTAATGGTAGCACATCTCTTGCCCGTAGGACTTCGTCTAAAGCAAATTGGAGAAAGTCGGAACAGAAATGGCTGAAACTTAATGTAGATGTGAGGGTCTTTGATTGAAGGAGACGTCTTGAGCACAAATGTGCCATCTGTAATTATGTTGGTAGAGTGGTTGCTTCTCTATCTGTTTTACTTCTAGGCAGTAGTGATGCTTTCTTGGTAGAGTCGATGAACGGTAGGGAGGTTCCGAGTTGTCTAAAGATGATAATATGGTGCTACAGATGGATGTTGCAGCTGTAGTCAATGCTTGAATAACAATTTAGTTTATTTATTACCCCATTTGCTTTTGTTTTATACAATTTCAAATTTCTTTTATCTTACTTTTCAAACTTGAGATTAGTTTATACTAATAAGTATGAATTTGGTTCTTCACTTGCTAGCTAAAGCGGCTGATTCTTTAACCGGTGGTTCAATTCTTATTCACTTTCTATTAGCACTGTAATTAACTCTAAGATGTGTGATATTATTTATTATTAGACAAAAAAGTTACATTAATAATATAAATTAACTAATAAAAATCAAATTAAAAATCACTTAAGAAATACCGGAGTAATAGACATAAAATGAGTCAATTAATTTAAAACTTTATTTATTATCGAGCCATTTGTCATTAAAATCAATTCAAATAAAAGACGTGGAGTTGTGGGTTCAAACCCCCACAATCAATAAAATTAACATAAATGTCTCATTTTTCTAAAAAAACAAAGAGAAATAAAATCTACTCATATCCAAAATCTAGTATATTTCTGACTTTAGTCCAAGGATGTAAAATTAGCTAATTGTTTAACTATTTAGTGTGTTGTAATGCTACTCGTGGAAGCCTATGGACATTACATATCCCCACAATGGTATGAAATTGTCCACTTTAGACTTATAGTCTCATGGATTTGCTCTTTGGCTTTACCTCAAAAAACCTCATACCAATAGAGATATGGTCTATGCTTATAAGTCCTTGTTTTTCCCAACTTATTAACAATGTAAGATATTTATAAGTCCCAACATTCCTACCCTCAAACAAATATCTGTCAAGCCTCCACTCGATCAATCATCCGTCCATCCACTAACTCCTTTAATATCATCATTGCATTGAGGATACATCACGACTTACATAAGCACTAGCGGTTACACGGATAACTAGTGATCAAACAGCACGTAGCACCTTTGTTCAAGACTCCAAGAATTCACCCACGTCATGCTAATGTTGGGGTATCTGATACCATGTGTAGTGCTGCTTGCGAAAAACCATGAACACCACATATCCCTGGAATGGTATGATATTGTCCACAACAGGCTTAAACCCTTCATGAATTTACTGTTGTACTTTACTCCTAAAAGGTCTTATACCAACGAGGATATGGTTCATTCTTATAAATCATTTATTTCTTAACTTGCTAGTAATATTTGTTAGTCTTAAAACAAATTTGAAAATTTTTAAGGTCTAATCTGACGGCTAGGGCTTTTAAGGTCTATGTGAGTTTTAGATGAATTTGTATTTTTATTGTTTAAATATCTTAAAATTATAAATTCGAATATAATATGAAAAATATTATAGAAAATAATAATAGATATTTAATAAAAATAAATTTTATATGATTAATTTTTAATCTTAATTATATCAGGTCCCTTACTTTTTGTGGTTTAGAGTGTACTGTATTTTGGTTTGAGATTCGAAACGAGACTTTTGGGTTATAGCAATTTTTTGAGATACATGAGACATTTGTGCTAATTTTGTTGATTGTGGGGTTTGAACCCACAGCCCACAAATCTTAAATTCTTCAAGAGGTGGTGGTTAGTAGTCAAAACATTTTCATGAACAATAGTTTTACCAACTTTTTTGTCGGTTAAACAAATTTGCTTATAATTTTTATAAACATCATTATCTTCAAAAATGTGTCTAGCCATCGCCTAAGTGGAAAAATCGGACCGAGCAATTGATAAGTGTAAAAAAACACTTATTCTAGTATATATTTCTCCACGAACGTATATATTATCTTAGTGATTAGTATATATTCCTCTTCCACATATCCTAGATCTTCTACATTCTCTAATTCAAATCAATCTCTTGCCATATTTCCTGCATCCTCTTCATCATCTGTATCCATATCATTACATATGAAATCATCATCACATGAATCTTCCTCAACTAAATCAGTTGAAAACCCTTTCACAAAAGTAATAGCAAACATATCAGACTCCATACACATGCAATACCAAAATATGATAAACAAATTTTGATTGACAAATACAAAAGCAATATTAATATTAAAACACATTAAAAATGTAGAACATCCCTATTTCCATACCATCTTATCAATCAAATTATGATTGTTCATGAACTTTTTCTACCTCTACCTTCTTATTCCACTTCAGCCTCATAACCTTCTACTTGTTATTCATCACCTGATGATCTTTTGCTTATTGTACAATGAATTATTCATCAATACTTCCTTCATAATGAACGCTCTTTCCTTCTTCTACACTTGGATCAAACCATATACCATCATTATAACTAAATGTGAGCCTAGTTGCCTCACCCTTCCACCTCCAAAATGTGCACTATTGTCAAAGCCTAAATATGCATTACTTGCATTTCCTCTTTTCAATCTGCTACTGTATTTGCTGCTAAATCACCAAAATCATTAATATTGCTACCCACTCCTTGAAATCTTAATCCAGCATATGAATTCCTTTCTTTTACTACCTCCTTTTTTCTTTGGTTGTCTAATTTTGTTCTTAGCTCTAGGGTCAAACACTTCCAAAGGAGGTGGATGTTCAACAAAGTAGATATGGTTTTCATTTACATCAATGTCATCATTATTAAAGTCCAATATTTCATATCATGAATTATCTCCTCATACCCACAATAACCTGAAATACCCGTAATCTTAATCCACATTCTACAACCCTTTCATAACCTAATTCCATTACCTTTCTTCCTAAATAGAAAATACCATGTTTGTCTATGTCTGGGCCGGTCTTATTAATTTTGGGGTCCTAAGCGAAAATGTTGAAAAAAAAATATGTGATTACGAATTTAATGTTACCATGTTTAGGCCTAAAATTGCAAATAAGAAGTTAATTAACGAACAAAAATTATATAATTAAAGATAAATACACTCAATTTTACCAACAATAAACTATGGAAAAAAATTATTGATAATAACTAAACTTAATTAATTAGTTAATTAACATTTAATGATAACAAGTATACTTCATGAATTAGTTAATTGAAATTGTGGAGTATATTTTCTTAATAAAATGAAAAATATGGTATTATTTTTATATAAAAAAATAATATTGGGACACTTAATTTTTTGAGGCACTAAGCAAATGTCTCACTAGCTTCTACTATAAAGCCGGTTCTGTGTTTGGCTTCAGAAAAACAACCTCACCTCCTAAGTATTTCATCTCATCTTTTTCATTATCTCATTCCGTAAAGTAATCTCTGCCATGATGTATAACATAACAAAGACCTTCTATTTCATCTACTAAAACTGACTACCACACCATGTAACAACAATTAAGAATTTGAATACTCTGAATTACCACAAATCAAATACTTAAAATGAACACAAATAAATACACTATTACAAACTCAAACTTCATTCACAAAGTATTTTTTTATAACAAAAACCTTAACTTAATCAAAGTTTAAAAAACCCTAACAATCAAAGTTCAAAACACCTTTAAAGCTCATCAAACACTAAAATTACACCTGAAAACAACATCTCACATGTTTTTTATTTGGTTATTAGATAGTACATGAAATCATAAAAAATCCTGAACTGTTATTAATATACATTGCAAGAAAAAGCAGGTTTTTGGACAAGAACGAAGAGAGAATGGTGTTTACCTTACTCTCTAAGGTACTTATGGCCGTGGATGGAAAATACGATACTTTGTTAATGTAGATTCATCTTCGTGTCCAAAAAATGAAATTCCAGCAACCCAATATGAGAAGAAACAGAACATCAATTCACTTTGGAGCTCAAAGAAACGACAGATTAGCATATTTTAGGTTACGATTTGGTTAGGAGCATTGAAGTTGAAGAGTCTCGACTACTTGTAGAGAAAAAGGAGGAAGAACTGATGAATCTGAGGTTTTTGGCCTTTTATAATGGCCTGATATTTTGTTTTCAGTTATACATCTTACCACATGGCATTTTTAAATGGTTGGTGTAAAAAAACAGTTAAATGATAACATTAGGTAGCACAAGCACGATTTTTAAAAAAAATTCACTTCGACCCTTTTGAAAAAGTGTGAAACAACATAGGAGGTTTTTAAAGTTTACCTTAGTAAATGAGTTATGTTGATTTGGATTCTCAAAATGTAATCCCATCATATAATACGAACTGATATCTTTTTTTTATGGAAAGAACAATCTATTAAGCTCAAAAAACCAATACAAAAAGGAGGGTATGACAAACCCAAACCAAGCTTAAACCACCAATCTAGAAAAGAAAATACTATCAGCCTAAGAAAAAATTTTCTCCTATACAGTGTAATTCTATTTCTAACAATAAATTGAATTTGAAAGAAACAAAACTTAGGAGATAAAAAAGAAGATGAGAATATACAAGAATTAGGATTTGTCCAAATCGTATAAACCAAAGTTTGAAGCACCACAACCATCACCTTATCCTTAAAACAAGCAATTTTAAGATGAGACAACCAATTTAACCAGTTACAAAAATCAGCCCGAGTACCCGAGCCACTCAACTAGCTGTAAACCAAATCCAACAAAAGGGATGGGAACTTACAGTAAAAGAATAAGTGATAATGAGACTCAGCTATCGAATTACAGATAAGGCAATAGAGATCCACAATCTCAATCCGAGAGGCCAAGATATCTCTCGTAAGGAGCCTCTACTAGACAGCCATCCAAAAAATCGCTCTATGATTAGGGACAACCAAACAACACCACACTTACCTATAACCCGAGAAGTGGCCACTCGGACCCAACAACATCCTATAACAAGCAGCAGAATTAAAGCTCCCAGCAATTGTTGAATAACTCAACATAGAAACAGAGAGTATAGGCCGAAGAGCTAGGATCTTCCTCCAATACCAACTGCCACTAACAATCCAAAAATTGCCTATTTTAAGTAAACATTATGAATCCATTTAAGCCAAAGCGACTCCTTATGAAACTCAATAGCCCAAAGGAACTTATTGATACAAACTTTATTCCAAAGCCCACCAACCCCAAACTCCCCAAAGATTTAGGCAAGCAAATCTTCTCTCAGTTGACATTGTGAGTTTTCCTCTTAGAGTTCGTATCACCCCCAAAGAAAACAATGACAAAGTCTATCAATCTCCTTAATGATAGAACTAGGCAAACAACAAATACTCATCCAATAAGCACGGACTCCAAAGATGACAGAAGAAATCAATTGAATTCTACCTGCAAAAGATAAATGACAAATACCTCAACTAGAAATAAGACTCTTGATCTTATCGACCAACTTAGCACAATCAAATTTATTCCACTTAGTGGGCTTGAGGGGAACACCCAAGTAAACCAAAGGAAAGCTGCCCTCCTAAATCCCTGCTAACTTAAGAAGGGACCCTTTAAGACATTCAGACACACTAGCCACGTAAAAATATGATTTAATATGATTCACACTAAACCCCGAGGTACTCAAAAAGAAAGACAGACCCTCAATTAAAGCCTTAAAAGATAACACATCAACTCTACAAAGAAGGATAAGATCATCTGCGAAACACAAAGAGGTCAAGCCAACAAGTTTACACCCTGGATGGAAACCCAACCCGTGAAACTTGGAATAAAATAAAAGAACACGAGTAAGACAGTCCATTATCAAAACAAACAAAAGAGGGGACATAGGATCACCCTACCTTAATCCCTTCTTCCCAGCAAACGATCCCTGAATTCTACCATTAAGCATAACCAAATACGTAGTGCAACGGAGACAAGCCATAACCCAACCAACAAACTTGGTAGGAAAAGAAAGAGCATTCAAAAGGTCCTCAATTAATTCCCATGACACCGTATCATATGCTTTGCTAAGATCAACCTTAAGAAAACACCGAGTTGATGCATTTTTCGTACCATTATGCCTTAAGATATCTTGGAGAATCAAAATGTTATGAGCTAAAGATCTCCCTTGAACAAAAGCCCCCTGATTATCATGAATAATAAATGGTAGATCCGCACTCAACCGCTTACAAATCAATTTAGAAATGCATTTATAAAAGGTACTACAACAAGTAATAGGCCTATAATCCTTAGCACACCAGGGGTTGTCGGACTTAGGAATAAGGACTAAGAGAGTATATACAAAATTAGAAGGGAACTTACAAGTGCCAAAGAAGTCCTCAACAGCCGCCACCACATCATTACCCACAAAGCTCCAAGACCCCTTGAAGAAAGCCGAGCCAAATTCATCAAGACTCGAGCTCTTATTACTCCCTATACTGAACATAGCCTCCTTAATCTCCTTAACCGAGAAAGGCTGAATAAGAGTAAGCTGTTGATCCAAGGAAACAAACTCTCCCATAGACAAAAAAACTCCCATTTAACTTAGCAGCCGTAGGACTATGAATCCCCATTATATTTCGGAAGTGACTAACAAAATGAGTCACCACTTTACCAAACTCATCCACCCGTTCCCCATTCTCAACATAAGAAAACACTCTGTTATAGACACCTCTACTCTTCATGGCAGCATGAAAGTAACTTGTACAATTATCCCCAAGTTTAAGTCATGTAACCTTTCTTTTTAGCTGGAGGAATTGTTCATAAGCCCGAGAGGTGAGGCCAAAATGAATAAACAAATCCTTCTCCCGAGCTATAAGAGAAGGATCCAACAAATATTTTTGGTGCTCCAACCGGTCAGCAACTAAGAGCACTGATACCTCTCTATATTGAGTAACAACATCACCAAAAACCCCTTTATTAAACTTCCGCAAAGTTATCCTCAAATTTAAAAGCAAGCCTAAACGTAGGTGAACCAACAAACCGGAGCCGCCAAACCTGATAAGTGTATAATTACACTTATTATCATATTAATTTTATACATTTAAAACTATGAAATTAAGTCATTTTTATACATCATATAAAAGATTTCACATGGTATGTAGTTGTTTTTTATGCAAATGCAGATACTAGGTAAATCTTTGGAGTAAAATGATCTAAAGTGGAATTCTATGAAAAAAGAGTGAAAAAGGTGCAAAAAGATGCGTGAAACTTAAAGATTTGGCTTAGGATCGAAACTGTCAAAGATCGGCAAAGTTACAAGGAGATTTCTGAAGAAAAACTCAATTCACGGTCACGACAATCATTCGCGGTCGTGACTTGTATACTTCAGAAGCAGAAGTCTGCCAATCAAAGATTCACGGTCGTGACTTATATATCGCGGTCATGACTTGGAGGGTTTTCTGGTTTTATCTTCTTAACTACCAATCGCTAGTGAAGCATGATCAACCGCCATCATCTACCAACGATAAGAAACTTATCAAAAGTCAACCAATCATGAAAAGGTGCCTATCCATTGTGGATTATATCAAATCTTCTCAACCAATCACAATGAAGAGATGCAATCATTCATCAATGGACACGGCTCTTTGTTTGGATGGACGTAACCCTTCGAACTCTATAAATAGGGTTCCAAACCTCACTAATTTCGTGTAGAAGAAAGGGGTGAAAGATAGTGCATAGTGCATAGATAGAGAATAAACATCTAGTTCGCTACGTTTATAAGTGTTAGCGATAAAATGTTTAAGTGATTCGAATCCTTGTTTCGATCACTAGATATCTCTATATTCTCGAGCGATTGTTGTATAAGTGTACTTGCAAATCACTTATCAATAAAAGTTTTCATTCTTCAATATTCATTTGTTTGATATTCGCAAAGAATAGCATCCTAGCGGAGGTTCTGTATGGGCCGAGAACGAATTCAAAGTAGACGCAGGAATTGTGGAAATTGATGACTCCCATTAAAGAGTGGATACAGTTTGATCAACTTTAGCTTTCGCTTGCATACCTTACAACTTTGCTTTGCTTTCAATTATACTTTCTATTTTGAAGTTTATGATATGTCTATGTTTCATAATGCGTATTTCGTGCTAAGTCTTTTATATTATATGCGTTGGAGTTAATTTTAAGAGTAGTTTTGGGGTTAACAATATCGTGTATAATCACTAGATCAGTGATATAACATTGTTTAGTGAGCCAACATTTTTGGAATGCTAACTTGCTAAATATGGCTATGTGACAGCAACCTGTACTAAGCATAGTATTGATGTATTCCAGGTTTATATAATCATCTTAATTTGTCTGCGCTAGGTTTAGAAAAGTCATTTCATGTGTTGCTTTGCGGTGAATAATTAAGCATATGAGTATTTAGAACCGAGTCTGTTAGATTAGTTTAGTGAATCGTAACATCTTTGTTGAACTTGCATGTTTTCTCTATTATCCTAATTTCGTAGGGAAAATCCATATAGTTAGATTCTTTAATCTTTCACACCTATATTTATTCATTCTTCATTCTAACCCTTCTACCCAAAAATATAAAACTTATGTTATTTTCTTTATTTTATCTTCCTTGTCGATCTTTAGACCTAGTCCTTCCCTTTGGGATTGATATCTTTTAAAACTACATCGCAACTGTATACTTGCAGTTATCATCATTTTTCTATTTGATAAGAGGTAATGACAACACCTATATTTTATATGAACAAGTTTTTGGCACCATTGATATATAGTTGAATCTTGTGAACAAACTATTAAACTTATCAGTAGAAAAGTGGCGAAAAAGTTCTTGGCATCGTTGCCGGGGAAGGCAAGTGCTTTCTAGAGATCAAATTATCGAAGAAGGGGCAATTATATTTAATACGTTTGTTTTTTCTTAGTTTTTCTAGGTACAAAATCTAAAATTTGATGAATTTGAAGAATTAAAGAAGTTCACGACCGCGACATACATCTCGCGCTCTTAAAGTTATACAGAAAAACATTCTATTCCTGTTTTGAAGGAAATCACGATCGTGACAAGCCTTCGCGATCACAACATGGACCCTAGATTCTCCTTCTCAATAAAAATAGGTTTATTCTTTTCTTACTTTTCTTTTTCAAATTTTTAGACTAGTTAGTTGTTTGTTTAGTTTTTCATTTTTATTAAAATTTCTCACAATGAGGGCATTGTGTTCTTTAGTGTGGGGGGAATTTGTATAAAATCCCATAAAATCCAAAAAAATTGAATAAAAATGAAAAATCAAAGAATTTGAAAATTTTTCTTGATATTTTTATTAGTTATACATTATCATTTTTTATACTTACTAACATTTGTCCAAGGTTATTGTGAGTGTTAGGTATTTACAAGTTTGATGTTAGTGCACAATATTTATCAATTTGACAAGGATGAGTGGTGAGTAACATTCGAAAGCAACATTCTAAGTAAGTTTCGATTTACATTTCAATGCAACATGAATTAGTATAAGTTATATAGTTTTAGATTAATGCTTCCGATAAGTTTAAGTGGAGTAATATCTAATGGTATTCTTACTATGAGTTTTATATGCAAATCTCGAATAAGTCTTATAAGTATTAAGTGTGTTTAAAGTGTTACGAAACTATAACCATAATACTTTGAAATTGATCAATAAAGGATGAGGGTATTAAGTGAAAAATCAAAAGAAAGAGAGGATAACCAATGAGTTATGCAAAAGGTGAGGAATGGTACGGAGCAGAAACTGCAACCATTTATTAAGTGAAAAAAGAAAAGAAAGCATAGCATGAAAAATGGGTGCAAAGTACAAAGTTCTTCAAAAACATACGCTTAAAAGAAAAAAAATGATAGAGTGGTATGGAGTATAAAATGCAAACATTGAAAAAGGGGGAGAGTGGTATGGAGCATAAAATACAACCACTGAGAGTGTTTTAGCATCCTAGGTTACCTAAAAATGCCTTGAGAGAAATTAATCAAAGTGTCCTTTCTATGTCCTTTATACTGTTTACTATGCTTAAGAGAAGGTAATGTTCAAGTATGCATATAATGCTTATATGAAGATGCGATTCAGTTAATTCTCCATTACGAACGAAGGTATGCAACTAAGCTATATAAATTGCACATTACTAATTCGTGGGAAATTTTGAACTTCTACTTGAATTCTTTGCGACGTGGGAATGTGGTACTCACTACAATAATCTTTCGCCAAATGAGGTACGAACTTGTTTACCAATTTATACACTTCTGTTGAATTTACCTTGAGGATAAGGCAAAAGTTAAGTGTGGGGGTATGATAAGTGTATAATTACGCTTATTATCATATTAATTTTATACATTTAACACTATGAATTAAGTCATTTCTATACTTCAAATAAAAGATTTCATGTGGTATGTAGTTTTTTTATGCAAATGCAAATACTAGGTAAATCTTGGGAGTAAAATGATCTAAAGTGGAATTCTATGAAAAAAGAGTGAAAAAGGTGCAAAAAGATGCATGGAACTTAAAGATTTGGCTTAGGATCGAAGCTGTCAAAGATGGGCAAAGTTACAAGGAGACTTCTGAAGAAAAAATCAATTCACGGTCGTGACAATCATTCGTGGTCGCGACTTGTATACTTCAGAAACAGAAGTCTGCCAATCAAAGATTCACGGTCGTGACTTATATATCGCTGTCGCGACTTAGACGGTTTTCTGGTTTATCTTCTTAACTACCAACTGCAGATAAGCATGATCAACCGCCATCAACTACAAACGATAAGACACCTATCAGAAGTCAACCAATCGTGAAAAGGTGCCTATCCATTGTGGATTATATCAAAGCTTCTCAACCAATCACAATGAAGAGATGCAATCATTCACTAATGGACACGGCTCTCTGTTTGGATAGACGCAACCCTTCGAACTCTATAAATAGGGCTCCAAACCTCACTAATTTCGTGTAGAAGAAAGGGGTGAAAGATAGTGCATAGTGTATAGATAGAGAATAAACATCTAGTTTTGCTACGTTCAGAAGTGTTAGCGAGAAAATGTTTAAGTGATTCAAATCCTTGTTTCCATCACTAGATTTCTCTATATTCTCGAGCGATTGTTGTATAAGTGTACTTGCAAATCACTTATCAATAAAAGTTTTCGTTCTTCAATATTCGTTTATTCGATATTCGCAAAGAATAGCATCCTAGGGGAGGTTCTGTATGGGCCGAGACCGAATTCAAAGCAGACGCAGGAATTGCGGGAATTGATGACTCCCATTAAAGAGTGGATACGGTTTGATCAACTTTAGCTTTCACTTGCATACCTTACAACTTTGCTTTGCTTTCTACTTATACTTT
>CATIWQ010085210.1:0-34117 GCA_949673415.1 Euphorbia schlechtendalii | reverse complement strand
TGTAACTTACACTAAGCTGAGGGTAAGATAGTGTAAGGGAGCGAAGTTCTAGTAAGAAGGGTACTTAATAGAGACGAAGCTCAGAGCCTTAGATATAGAAGGAAGGAACTTCTGTATTGGTATAGCTCTACAATAACTGTTAAAGGGTATTTCAGTTGAAATATTGTAAAAGGTTTACTCTTCACCAGAAGAAGAGTTAATATTGGATTAAATCTTGGACTGAAGATTCCAAGGATTGGATTAGGCAGAGGCTGAACCAGGATAAAAATCACTGTTTGTATTTCTTTACTCTGCTTAATCTGTATATCTATCATTTCCGCATCTGAAACACCTAAATTATAAAGGGGGACTCTGAGTAACTAATACTTACTTAGAAGAAACTTCTGAAGCAATCTTCTGAAGATTAAACGAAAACTCGAAAAAGAGTCATTCACCCCCCCTCTGACCTATTTAACACCCTTACTGGGTCCTACACACACAATAACAAAATCACAAAGAGTTAAGGTCTCCTGATCGTAATTTCCACAGCCATTTCAATAGTAAGCTACAATTAATCAAACGAAAGTCACGAATGTACAAACCTCCAAGTGAATACGGTAAAGTGATAGTGCTCCAATTGATTTTGGAAAGCTCTCTCTTTTCACCGTCTCCTCTCTAGAGGAAATTCCTCATTAGCCTAATTAATGTAGTTTCCACCGAGGATGGTAGCTTGTAAATGGATAAATGGTAAATCAGAATGGATGATAAGACTGACTTGATTAGAACCACTCGACCGGCGTAAGAAAGGTAATTTCCTTTCCAAGTGGCAAGCTTGCCTTTGAACTTAGAGAATAATGGATCTCAAGAAGAAGGCGATAGGCATTTGAAGGAGAGAGAAACTCCCAGATATTTAATCGGAAACTTGTCGATGCGACAACCAAGTAGTGATGCATAATGAAGCAGGCTACCGTTATCAACATGTATGCCCAATAATGAACTCTTATGGAAATTTATACGGAGTCCCGAAATCAATTCGAAGCACTTCAGAATTCGTACGAATATCGAAATGATTGGTTCTTCAATGGGAAGGAAGCAAATTGTGTCGTCTGCGAACTATAAAAGTGAAATATCAGGAAGGGAGTCACCCAATCGGAAGCCCGGGAGTAAACCCATGCAAATACTAGCATCAATAACCTGTTTCAATCCTTCCACCACCAAAATGAACAAAAAGGGTGATAATGGATCGCCTTGTTTCACACCCTTATGTAATCTGATCGGCTCGCTCAGAATCCCATTGATGAGAACTGAAGTTGTCGAATTCTTTCGATAATTTGCTAACCATGAAATCCACTTCTTATCAAAGCCCATAGCCAACATGACTACATCAAGGTAGACCTAGGAGACGCTGTCGAATGCCTTGTGAAAATTAAGTTTCAGAACAAGATAAGATTTTCTTTGCCTATGTACCGTACTAATCACCTCATATGCAAGAAAAGAGCACTCGTGAATACTTCTCTCTTTGATAAATGCAAACTGATTATTCAAGATTAGAGAAGTTAAGATCGGTTGGAGGCGCTTAGAGAGCATCTTGGCTAAAATTTTGTAAACTCCATGAACTAGGGCAATTGGCCGAAAATTCTCTAGTGTTGATGAACAGGGAACTTTCAGAATAACCACGGTGAAAGAGGATTTGAGAGAATTCGGCAAATGACAAGATGAATGAAAGTTATGCATAACGGCCATGATTTCATCTTTGAGTTCATTCTAAAATTTTCTATAAAAGAAAAAGTTATACCCATCAGGACCCGGTACCTTATTTTCCTTGCAAGATCGGATTGCAGACCAAATCTCATCCTCCGAAAATGGTGCTATCAAGGCTGTGTTAGAAGTACTCGGAACTGTATTGAACTAAAGTTTCCGTAATGAAAAAGGAACTACCCTTGGGGATGCAAATAAGTTGGTGTAGAATGATCTAATAGATTCTGTGATGGTTGGTAGATCAAATTCTAGGCAGCTATTAATTTCTAACTATAAAATTCGATTATTTCTGAACCGGGCCGTGGTGATACGATAAAAGAAAGAGGTGTTCTGCTAACCTAATAATGTCCATTTCACCCCGAGACTATTGATGCTTGATGCTTTCGAAACTACGTCGCTACAGTAATAAAGTAGACCGCATTCTATCCAGTTCCTCTCGATTAGATGATGATAAGGGTCAGGAATTCTCGCTTGATGTAAGGGTAAGGACCTTTGATTCAAGATCCCTAATCTTCTCTTCCAAATTACCAAAGTTTGCTGAGTGCCACGATCGAATGCAATTGCCTAATTTGACTAGCTTAAAAGCAAGGTCTCGGTTTGTATGAGAGTTTCGAATAGCCCGCCTCTTTGATTGAACATAACCCATGAAATCCGGATGATCCCACCAACAATTTAGTGAATGGAAGAGCTTTGGACTTGAGGTAATTGACATGTGAGACTGAAAAAGAGTTGGCTAATGGTCTGATAATGTTGAGTCCAAAGTAGAAATCGATAAGCTTGGCCAAAGGTCTGAGATACCGATGGATACAAAAACTCTATCAATCCGTGAAAATGATTGAGAATTCACCCAAGTGAAGCCTCGGCCATGTAGTGGAAGATCATCTAATTCACATTCATTCACAAAATCACAGAAACAATCAATTGATTGAAACCAACATCCTCCTGAATGTTTCGAAGCATATAATACCTCATTAAAATCACCATAAATCAATACATGTGTATACAAATTATTAAGTGGCACCAAGTCAAGCCATAGTTGATTCCTCTCTGAAACATCAATCGGTCTATAAACTGCTACAATGTGAATATCATAACTCGGATTAACCATATGAAAAATGCACCAACTCAAATCGGAGGAGACCAAAGTAACATTGGCCAAAGCCGAGTTCCATAAGAAGAATATTCCTCTAGATAAACCTCGGGAAGGCAAGTAGTGGAAAGAAAAATTATTATATCCCCAGAATTTTCTTATGGTCGCATCATTTACGACCTCGGCTTTCATTTCTAATAAAAGCCAGAAGTAAATGTTGTATTTTCGAATACAAGAACGAATAAACAATTGTTTGGCTCTATTCTTTAAGCCACCCTGACAATTCCAATTAATAAAAGACAAAGACATAAAGATTATGAAAAAAACCTTGGATTAGACCACATCTAGGAGCTGAGGTTGCTGTTTAACTCTCTCATAATCATTTCCTTGTTTCGGTCACGGAATAAACCAAGCTTTTTTCCAATCTCAAAAGTTAGCAAATTATCATTTCCAGGAGTCGCATTTGGAGCAGCTTGAAGAATTAATCTATTTCTGTTGGAAATATCCGGGCCTGAGGAGCTCGGATAATCATTGGAAGTGTCTGCATCTAAGGCAACTTGTTCGGGTTGTATTTCTTTGGAACTCGAGCTGTTTCTAGTCCGTGATAGCTCATTGTCAGTCTGTCTACTTACAGATGCTGCTGAAATATTTAGATTAGACTCCGAAACATGGGTAGCACTCTTGGTTGGGTGAACCGAGATGGAATTCAGGGGCTCGTAGGTGGCTGCTATTGCTACGGGAGAGGCTGTTGGGTCTCGATTTGGGTTGTGGAAGTATGCCATAGCTTGTCTGAGTGACGCATTGATCGTAATAATAATATCTCCCACTTGCAAACTGATAACCTGATCTTTCAAACCAATTGGAGCAGAGACTAAGCATGAGACAACATCTAGATGAGCAGGGTGATTAAAATAAAGATCAATAGAGACTAATTTCCCATAAAGCGAAGATAATTTTCACAGCAACGGTTCAGAAATAAGAGCCGAAGGTAATCCCAAGAAGTCAACATAGAGTAGACATTCCTCTAGGATAAAATCTATCAGGAAACGGGTAACATCAAGAAACAGATCTTGTAATGCTAGATGATCAGAATCAAGATAACCCGTTAGCGCATCCGATGAGAAAAAACAAATGGCTACTTGGTCACCTCTCAATGGTGTAATAAAATCCACCATGAATTCCCTATTCTTCACCAAACAAATCAGTTCTGGGATGAGACAGATATTCCTAACCTTTGCAATAGCAGCCCGTGATAACCATGGAGTGGAGTGAGTTGCAAGATTCCCATTTATCGAGATTGGAAGGGGGCTGTTAACAACGGAAGCATAAGAGCGATGATCACGAGATGAGTCGTGGAAAATTCTCCACTGTTTCGGGGTATCTGCTGATGGTGTTGCATGGTTGATTGGAGCATTGCTGAAACGTGCAAACCGTACTTTGAATGCACGCATTCTGATGGTGCCAATTTGGATAGAATTCAACCTATATAAAACTTCATGCATAGGGAGAAATCCATTTACCGTGAAGAAGCTGAAGTTAAGGTTCTTAGCATTCCTCTTTCTTGCGGTGTAAACTATCCCTTGATTACCATACTTCAGGAAGATTGATTGCAGCATTTGTGGTTATGAGAATTTGGATAATTCTCAAAATAAACCCTATTACCTTGCGTAAGAGGAGAGTTTGAAGGCTGGTGGCAGTTGTTGGTTGATCGGCGGTAAGGATGGGATAAGTGGTTAGTCTGTTGCGGCGGTGAGAGGTGGAGGTGGTGGTTGTTGAAGTCAGTGGGGTTAGGGTTTCGGGGGGGATAGGGTTAGGGTTTCACCATATTTAATCGGGTAAATAATTCGTATAAATCCCAAGCATACAAAAAATGGTTCTAGGGAAATGGCAATTCAACCATTTAAACACTCTTTTATTTACAATTTCAAAAGCCAAAATTGTTTTGGGTTCATGAGATGAGCATGTGACCATGTCTAATAATTTCTTATAGGTCAAATGTACCACAGATCCCCGAACTTATCATGTTTCGTTTACTGTCCCTAACTTAAGTTAAATACTTTTTAGAGTTTATTATATAATTTGAATGTCCTGTTGGTTCTTGACATATTGAAATTTTCAATTTAAAGTTTGATTTATTCAATATTTACCTATTTGGTAGACATATTAAATTTTTGTACGTTAACTGGTCAGACATTAAGGACCGGCAATTCTATGCATGATCAACAAAATATACACATTCTCCAAATGACAATTTAGATATTTCATGTTTTTATATTGTTAGATAGACACTTTATATAATAAAATTTAATAGATCATGCACATAAAATGTATTTAATGAATACATTAGGTGCTCAACAGATAAAAAGTAAATACGTCCGACATCAAATGGATAATTTCAATAGGTCCAACATAAATGAGCATTTGAGTTATTGACATGCCCCCAAAGAGGTATTTAAGTCCCCTTAAATTTTGAAAAGATCCTTATAACCACCTAAATTCAGTAAAAGTGCACTAGTTTTTTCCCCTAAATACCACGTGTCAGCTTTCGATTGGAGAAAGAAAAATAAAAAATGACATGAAGAATTAGTCCTTGAATATGGTTCCATGTGCTAAATCTCTAATTGAGATTGCTCATTTATGCTCCTCTTGTCGAGTGTTGATGGTTCTTGCAAGACAGAAACAGTTGCTATAGGGACTAGCCATGTAACTAGCATAGCTTCTCCGATGCTTAAGTTAGATCGAAATTAAGAGAGGAGGCAAGGAGTTTTAAGTTTTTAGAATATGTATCTTTGAATGGTAACCCAAGGGATCCTTTCATAGGATTTGCATGATTCCTGATTAGGTCAGGAGAGGGAGTTATATCCCAAATAGATTTCTTGCCTAAATAGATTCTTATCTCCTTCATAGGATAGAGTTTGTTCCTTGTACAATGAGAGTATTAATTAGTGAGGACTATCTTTATTACAGATTATCTCTAAGGAAATAGAATCTTAGTTGGATTCTACTCCTACGCTGGCGGGATCTCTCCAGGTGGATAAACCAACTTGGTTTGATAGCTGCCTGGACCTATCCCTTTGTTGAGATAAAACATGACTTGGTCTTCTCTGGTTTCACTGACGTGACTTTATTTCACCTGGAGAGCTTCCATGTGACAAGAACATGTTTAGCAATATTTGACTATGTTTTTAGAAGTCCCCCCCACAAGTGATGTGAAGTTTCTTTAGGACTTCAATCGCTTGAGTCCACTTGGCTTAGGCAGTTCTAATGCTAGGAATAGTTGGGAAGTGTCTAGGGCATGCTTTAAGGTTTTGAGTTCACATTTTGAGCGTGAGTTATAACGTTTGAAACATTCAAATTTTGAAAGTGTGGTTGATGTTGAACCACATGTCACACGTGGGAGAGGTGTCTCTTCAGTTTTCATTTTATCCCCTATTTAAAGGATTTCATTTCTCTCTCCATCACTTTTAACTTCTCTGAACTCTCTCTTTCTCTGAAACTTCCTCTTTCACTAAAACTTCTCCAAATCCTCCTACGATTCCTTCTATTCTTCTTGTGACCTTTTTTACTTTGGTGGATCAAAGATTCTCGCTTCAACGATCTTCCTTTTACCCTAGTAAGTGAGTTTCTTATCTTTGCTTTATACTTATTATTTACCATTTTACTATTCATCACCATTTCTATTACCATTTATGCAACTATTCATCTTTTGGTTTTATTTTTATCGTGTTTTGATATCATGCCCTGCTCTTGGTTTTCCATGTCATTTTTTTAGTTAGGACTACGTATTTCTTAGTTTTACGTTTTTATGTTTCCCGCTATGCATGCATATTTGTTCTTGATTTGACTGTTATTTTTTACGTTAATTTCTAGAAATTCCTTAATGTATAGAACTTTTAACATTTACTGTTTGATCCAAATTTCCAATATAGATAATTTGAATGTTGTATGTGCTACCTCAAACTAATTATAGATTCTTTAAGATCTTGTTGACCACCTAGGGTTTCAATAGGTAGCGATGGCTAACTCATTGACCACCACTAGTAACCAATTGGATAGAGAGTTTGACTAGATGAACTCACGGTATCCAGGCTTTTTTCATCAACCTCTAAATGTAAATTATTCTGACTATGTCTCTCCCATTTGGCTAACCCAATCGCCAGAAGAGATGTCCAATATGAATTCAAAGAATGAGCGAGCGGTTAGGTCAAAATCCACCTCAAGTTCAGAGTCTATGTCTCATTCTTAATAATCTACGTGAGCAAAATTTGATAAAGAGGTGGGTTGAACACCTATAGCTACTTCCAAGACACCACTTGAAGCATCACCTCGAATGGGGAGGATGAAAAGGGCTTCTACTCAGTCGATGAGAAAGCATATTATCATCAGGCCTGCCACACTAGCTAGGGGGAAGGGCAAGCCAAGGGAGATTGTAAATAAGACACCCCGTGTGGGATTTATCGAGTCGATCTAGGATGGGACAGATTTTGAGTTTGAGATAAAGGTGTTTCCTTAGATCAAGGATTGTGAAATTCTGCTTCCTTCAAAATTTCAATACATCACACATCCACCGGAAGGGTACTTTGGGATCTACATGGATCAGATTTGGTCTGGTTTTGTTTATCTGTTGCTTGAGGGAATAAGTGACATGTTAAGAGAATTTCATCTTTGCCCGGCTTAGCTTCATCCAAACATATAGATCAATCTCGTGGGGCATTACCTTATCTGCCATGATTTAAATATGTCCTTTGACGCAGAGTTCTTCAAGCGGGTGGCCTTATTGAGGAAGACCAAGAATGAGGACCATTATCAGATCGCTTAGAGGAGTGGCTTTTATAAGTTCAAGAACAAGGTGGATTCAATGAAGTACTTCAAACAGTACTTCATATTTATCAAGCAAGAGGAGTGTTATCCATGGTTCCCCACCAAGTGGAATTTAAAACCGAATTATGCCTGTGATACTTTCAACGTAAATCATAGGGTAGAAGCATTCAAAGACCTTAGGAGTGTGGCTATGTACTTATTGGGTGATGGCTAAGAATATTAGAATAATTTAGCCTGGCGAGCCAGATCATATTTATTATCTTGGACCTGAAGTGATTCCATGTATATTTATTTTTGTTTTCATTTCTTTTCAGAATGCTTACATTTCTCAATCTTAGCCAACTTAAACAAATCGCAGCCAAGCGGTCCAAGGATAACAAACAATCCAATGAACGAGACAAGGCCAAGATGATAAAGGGTATAGTTAATGTAATGCCCGAGGGCTGGGGTGGGGATCTGCAGAAGAAAAAGCTCAAAAAGCAGGATTTAGACGCCTTACAAGGAGTCCAAGATGAGTTACCTCAACCCATCATAGTAGAAGACAATCCTCTTGAGCCGGTAAGGTTATTATTAGCTTTAAATATGCTTTTGTTTGTTTATTTTTTTTACTTAATTTTTATGCTAAGTTGATAATCTGGAAACTCCAGCCGCCTCGTCGAGGTAAGTCAACTTCACCTCCATCCGTGAAGGCCTCTTTTTCTTAGCGGGTGCCAATCCCTTTTTCTATTCTGCTCTAGTTCAAAACATCTTGAGGACTATCCTTCCTTTCTCATCTAAGAAGTATGATTTGGAAGCACAATCGATCATGCAAATGTCACGAGAAATGTTGACACTAAGCTTAGAGGTTCATATTCTAACTCAATTCATTTTTATATATGATATTTCCTTGTTGCCTTAGAATTTCATTTAGGTAGATGACATCTCGAGCAATTGTCCTAGTGCAAAAGAGTTAGACTAATAAGGATCTTGAGAAGAAGAAGAAGCTCCTTTTCGAGTCAAAGGCCTCCTTGTGAAAAGTCTCAGTCGTATGCTACTAAGTTTACTAAACGGCTCAAGGAGTCTACCAAGATGATCAACGAACTTGGTGAGGAACGGGAAAAAATCAAGGAGATAGTGTCTAAGTATGAGGATGACATCCCTAAAGTGATTGATAGCTATAGGAAAGGGATGATGGACCTTGCCTTCGAAGGTCGTGAATTCGGTCGGAGGATTTTCTAAGCTTGCAAGAAACTTCACCTGAATCTTCCTGATGATTTAATTGGAGGGATAATATTTCCCAACTAGCCAATTGAAAAAGAAGAGACTGTCTTCGAGTAAGATGTCCAAGAGAAAGAGGGTGAAGTTTCTTCTTTAGCTAACCAAGGTGAAAACGTCGAGGGAGGCGGTGAATAGCTTTCTTTATTAGCTTTAGATTTATTTTTCTCTTTTTTGTAAGGATATTTAAGCCTACTAGGTTTTTTAATATATCGTTTTATCTTTTTGCCTTGATATGATTGTTCTTTTATCTTGTTTGTTAAGTGCTTGTGATGACTATATGTATAGCCTTTTGATATGCTATTTCATACCTTTTGGTTTTTGTAGATCTTAAGCATTTGTGTTGCCAAAATTTATGTATGGCCTATTAATCCACCATTTTATTATTATTCATAAAGTTTTTGTTGGTCTTAAGCATGTGCATCCTAAATTTATATATAGCCTATTAATCTTCCATTTTATTATAGTTCCTTACTTCTAACGTTTTTGTAGGTGTTAAGCACATGTTCCGCCTGCATTTATATATGGCATATTGATCCGCCATTTTATTATCGTTCCTTACTCATAAAGTTTTTGTAGGACTTAAGCATATGTGCTGCCTAAATTTATATATGGCCTATTGATCCACCATTTTATCATCACTCCTTACTCATAAGGTTTTTGTAGGTCTTAAGTATATGTGCCGCCTTGATTTATATATCGTTTTCTATTTAAATTTCATTGTTCTTAGTGATATGTGTGCAATATCAAAGTATGAACGTACTTAAATGTGCACTTTTTAGAAAGATGCCTTTATTGAAGATAATTTAGAAAGTTACATCCGAGAATTCTATGCTTCTAGTTATCTATCTCTTCTAGGGGGCCTCATCTCGTTAAAAACTTCCAAAGGAAAGAACCCAGTGGAAAAAAATCCTAAGGAAGGATAGAGTACGGTCTCCTTGATCCCTTTAAGAGTTATTTGCAGTGAAATAAGGTCTGAGTTTTGAAATGTTCCATATCCTTGGGATTTCTTTATCTCTCATGGTGCATAACTTGTAGGTTCCCTTGCCTTCTCAAGCATGTGATGTGGTGACATCTTTCAGAATCGAATCAACATTTTTAGACGGAGTTCTGTGACCTTTGTGTTATGGTATTTGGCGATTTGAGCTTTGTAGGCTGGCATGATGACGCATGCCCTTTCTCTTTCCTCTTGCAAGTCATCCAAATAGTATCTCATGTTGATATCATTCTCCTTCTTAGTATAATACGCTACTCGGTCCGAGGGTGAGCTAATTTCAATTAGGAGGACCGCCTTGACTCTGTAGACCATTGAGAAAGGTGTTTTGCCTGTTAATGTACACGGGGTGGTTTGATACGCCTATAGGACATTGATAAGTTTGTCTGGCCAAACTCCCTTTCTTTCCATCACCCTCTTCTTAATTCCTTTTCCTAGTGTTTTGTTCGTTATTTTTATTTGGCCAATTATCTACGGGTGAACCACTAAGCTAAGTGGTTCCCAATCTTAAGCTCTTTGCAAAAGTCTTAAAATTTACTTGATCTAAACGGTGTCAGATTATCTGAGATGATTTTATGTGCTACCCCAAACCAGGCTATAATGTTTTTTCAGACAAAGTCCAAAATCCTTTCTAGAGTAATTACGCTGAGGGCTACCACCTTGACCCATTTTGAGAAATGGTTGAGTGTTACTAGGATCCATTTTCGTTGGCGGCTCGCTTTTGTTAGTGGCCCTACTATGTCAATTCCCTATGTTACGAATCGCCATATAGTTAACATGGGCGTTGAACTGCGTGGGGGGCACGTGTGACTTCTGTTTATGTATTTGACACTAATGACAAGACTTCACATAAGTCTCTGCATCTAGGTTCATGGATTCCCAAGCAAGGCTATCTCTTCTAACTAGATTGGTGGCCATTTGATGTGAGCCTGCAATAACCCTCATGTAATTCTTGTAGAATATTTACTCCTTCTTAAGCCATCACACATTTTTTCCAAGCGTTAAAGTATGACCTCTAGCATAGCTCTCCATTCATTAAGGAGAACAACATGGCTTTCTTTACTATCTTGGTAACTTCCATCTTATCTTCTAGCAACTTGTTGGTGGCCAGGTATTCGTAGATTGGCTTCATCCAACCCAAGTTATGTTGTTCAACTAATAGACTTGTATCCACCTCACTATTGTTTGGGGTGTTAATTACCTCGTACAGGCATTTGAGGTTTTCCATTCTTCATTGCTTGAAGCCGACTTAGCTAACTCATCCACCTTTTCATTTTCCTTTCTAGGGATGTGTTTAATCTTCCAAGCAGTTCCCTTTGATTCTAGTTTTTCTACCAAACCCCGTACTTTGTGATAAGTGTATAATTACACTTATTATCATTATAATTTTATACAATAAACACTATAGTTTTAGTCATTTTTACACTTCATATAAAAGATTTCACGTGGTATGTAGTTGCTTTTGATGCAAATGCAGATACTAGGTAAATCTTGGGAGTAAAATCAACTAAAGTGGAATTCTATGAAAAAAGAGTGAAAAAGGTGCAAAATGATGCATAGGATTTGAAGATTTGGCTTAGAATCGAAGCTATCAAAGATTGGTGAAGTTACAAGGAGATTTCTGAAGAAAACTCAATTCACGGTTGTGACAATACCTCGCGGTCGTTACATGTTCACTTCAGAAATAGAAATCTGCCAATTAAAGGTTTATGGTCGCAAATCACATATCGCGGTCGTGACATGGATGGTTTTCTGGTATTATCTTCTTAACTACTAACTGCCAGATAAGCATGATCAACCACCATCAACTACCAACGAAAAGATACTTATCAAGAGTCAACCAATCATGAAAAGGTGCCTATCCATTGTGGATTCAATCAAAGCCTCTCAACCAATCACATTGAATGGATGTGACTCTTTGTTTGAATAGACGCTACCCTTCAAACTCTATGAATAGGGCTCCAAATCCTCAACATTTTCATGCATTCAAGAAGAGCATAAGTGGATAGTGTTGAACACTAGAGAGGAAAACATTAGAGTGCAAATAAAGAGAGATATAGTGTGTGTATATTTAGATTCGCTACGTTCTTAAGTGTTAGCGAGAAAATGTTTAAGTGATTCGAATCCATGTTTCGATCACTAGATTTCTCTATATTCTCGAGCAATTGTTGTAAAAGTGTACTTGCAAATCACTTATCAATAAAAGTTTTCGTTCTTCAATATTCGTTTGTTCAATATTCGCAAAGAATAGCATCCTAGCGGAGGTTCTGTATGGGTCGAGACCGAATTCATAGCAGACGTAGGAATTGCGAGAATTGTTGACTCCCATTAAAGAGTGGATACGGTTTGATCAACTTTAGCTTTCACTTGCATACCTTACAACTTTGCTTTGCTTTCTACTTATACTTTCTATTTCAAAGTTTATGATATGTCTATGTGTCATAATGTGTATTTCATGCTAAGTCTTTCATGTTAATCAAGTTATATGCGCTGGCGTTAATTTTAAGAGTAGTTTCGGGGTTAACAATATCATGTATAACCACTGGATTTGTGATATAATGCTATTTAGTGAGCCAACATTTTTGGAATGGTAACTTGCTAAATATGGCTATGTGAGAACAACTAGTACTAAGCATAGTATTGACATTGTCCAGGTTTATATAATAATCTTATCTCGTTTGCACTAGGATTAGAAAAGTTATTTCATGTGTTACTCTGCGGTGAATCATTGAACATTTGAGTGTGTTGAACCGGGTTTGTTCGATTAGTCTAGTGCATCGTAACATCTTTGTTAAACTTGCATGTTTTCTCTACTATACTTGTTCGTAGTGAAAATCTATGTATTTAGAGTCTCTCATCTATCACATTTATATTTACTCTACTTTTCATTCTGATCTTTCATTTCCAAAAATCTCAAAACTATTTTTATTTTCCTTTACTTTGTCTTTCCTTGTTGATCTTCAAAGCTATTCCTTCCCTATGGGTTCGATATCTTTTAAAACTACATTGCAACTGTATACTTGCAGTTATTATCATTTTTCTATGTGATAAGGGGTATTAACAACACCTACATTTTCGTGAACAAGTTTTTGGCATTATTATTAAGGATAAGTCTTATTGGACGAGTATAGCCAAGTTTCACGAACAAGTTTTTGGAACCATTAAGGGAATAAACTTATCAGTGGAAAAGTGGCGATCACTTACAGTAGAATTTCACAAGTAGACATCCAAAAATTAAAAAGTAAAAATAAAATAAAAATAATGAATCTGCTGGATTGAAAACCTGAAAGGGCAATCCAAGTAAAAATTAAGACAAGGTTCGATAGATCAAAAACCCGTATGGGCAGTCTATGCAAAAATTAGAACCAAAGAAATATCAAAACCATCATCTTTGGAATGGTACGGGACATCTTATACCTCCAAACACTTCAGGCAAATATCTTCCAAGCAATCATCACCGACACAAAGCGGGATCAACCACTCATCTAGATTCTCCTGAAACCAGATTCAAGCCCTGAACTCAAATCTGATTCAACAAACCCATGGTTGTCGCTCTGAGGAAGTCATCCATGGAATCCCTGATGAGATAAATCCTAAGGGCACCCATGCACCAGCACAAGAGAAGGCTCCTCAACGAACAAAGCCCACAACACTTACAATAGACGAACATACATCATTGTTCATAAAATCATGCATACATTACATACGTATCATGTCATTTACAGGTAAAGAAGATGCCAAATTGGGGCAACATCATCTTAGTAAACAAGAAACTCCACCTCCACTTGAGGAACCTGCAAAGAAGATGATGGCCCACACAAGCCTAAAGCCAATTCAAGCCTACTTAGGCCCTGTTCAAG
Organism: Euphorbia schlechtendalii; assembly: GCA_949673415.1. Classification (NCBI taxonomy): domain Eukaryota; kingdom Viridiplantae; phylum Streptophyta; class Magnoliopsida; order Malpighiales; family Euphorbiaceae; genus Euphorbia; species Euphorbia schlechtendalii. Next base: position 20,361 of record CATIWQ010085210.1, on the reverse strand, counting down.
TAACATCACATCACAAAAGCCTCCTAAAACAACGGAGCGGTTCTCGGGACATCCTCGAATTTTCATTAAACTTATTTCTTCATCATGTTTTAATTTTTGATTGAAGGATAAAAATTTTTGCTTCACATAAACTCAATCAAATAATTAAAACATGCATCAACATTACACTTTTCTCTGATTTGTTACAGGAAACAAGTCAACATCCTACCAGGGATACATAACCGAAGAAAGAAATGGTTATCTCAATGGATCACCTTTAAAATAGATTCAGGCATCTTGCTCCAGTAGTTCCAATAGTCAAAATCAATAGAAGGTCAACTCACAAGGGGCACATGATGACCGCAAATGAAGAAAGAAATGGTTGTTGTCTAGTAAAAGGATGCCGTAGAAAGAAACGGTTGACTCGCCTGTAAGGGGCATCAAGCACTAAGGGATTCCAAAGAAAGAAACAGGCAATCCTATGAGGACACGACGCCAGAAAGGAAGGCCCATGTCATCACCGATCGGGGACAAAGAAATCACCAGCCACACCGGTCAAGTATATTCTCAATACCTCCGCTCCATTTCGTGTAATTATACTGATAATACAACCAGCGATGATCACACGAGGGGTAACTGTGAGCACAAGATTTTGTACCAGCTCGCACGTTCGATGATGACAGCTTTTCGGATTTTTATCCTTGAATTACATAATTTTTTACCATCTGATGATCTTATAATGAGAGTTCTCCTCATTTAAAATAATGTTTTGGGCCCTAAATAAATATTTAGGACCATAGAAAATATTTAAAAGTCTCAAAGTGAAAATTTATTGACTTAAAATATTTGTAAGGGACATAAATAAATATTTAAGGGTCCAAAATAATTTAATTTAATTATTTTATTTTAAGAAAATATATGTATATATTAAAATAAAGAGAAAAATAAATTTATATATAAGTGTGTGCGTGTGTGTGTGTGTGTATATATATATATATATATATATATATATATATATAAATTAAAAAAATTATTAATTAAGCCAAATGATCCAAAGAAATTGGGTGCTCAGCACCCAAGCTGACTAGAATTCCTTTTACAGGGGGAATTCTTTTGAAAATTCCCCATATAAATAGAGGGGTTCCTTGGATTTGGATGGACCAAAAAAATTCACAAAAAAAAATGTTTTTTCTCGACAACGACGGAGAAATTTTTACAAAAAAATAATATTTTTCTAGAGAAATAATTCCGACTTTTTCTACATTTCTTTTGAGGTTTCTTTGATTATATTTGGATCCAAAACACGTTTGGATCCCAAATTTTATTATTTTCAAATCATTTTTCTTCCATCTTTTTCCATCTTTTTCACAAAAATCCTCAGATATTTTCGGGCCTAAAACAAATTTATTACCCGAGTCTGATTATCTTTTGGATAAATAAACACTTATTTTCCACACAAACACCAACTAAAAAATGAACGAGGAACGCTCCCAAGGATCATACGGATACGTCAAAGTGGATTCATGCCGAAAGGGTAAGCCTCTGAGTTCCTAGAGTTGTTATCTCGTGTGTCGTTTGATATTTCTATTTATTCTAAATGATAACCTAGGAATAATTTTGATTCATTCTTTTATGTAAATATCAATGTAACATTTATTCTTCTTCTTTTCTATTAATTAAAATTCATGTTAGACTCCCCCAATGAAGGGAATAGAAAATCTATTCCCGGATAACAGACCACACATCTTCGCCATGCGAGCATTTTCACTAATTAAAATAAAGAACATGTGTGATAATAAAATGAATTGTTTTATCCAAAACAAGAAGTTTAAATCGTTGATATTTTAATTGGCCACACGGACCTCGCCAAAATCAAATCGAGCATACATGTAAATATTCATGTTGTACTATATACCATGTGCTAACCGTTGTGTATGCATGTTAGATGTATGCCTAGGTTTTATTTTCCTTCAGGTTGCAATTTCAATTATTTTTTGGGAATTGTAATTCATAGACTAGGTGGGCGGTTGCATACCCCGATGTTATGTAATTTTAATCTTTACTTTCTCGCATTTTATTCATCGCTTTATGTATGGTTTTATTTCTTTCCGCATGCACGTTAAATCATACAAGATAACTCGAAAACGATATAAGTGCGAATATGCACATTTAAGAGATACGATTTTCTATAGATGTAATATAATGTGATCCAATAAGAAATAAGCAACTTATCCCAAACTCAAATCTCTATGTCTTAGTGGGCCATCCCTTGGAAGTTAAGCCTCACAGGAATTTAATTCCTGGAAGATCTAATCCAGGTGGTGACTCTACATTAAGAGACTGTGGATTAGGGTTTGACCGATCTAAAACGTTTTCGCTTTCTCAACCAAACCTTTCTGGGTCCCCAACCCGGTTCATTTTTATTTTCAACAAAAACACATGGTTAACCGTGCCTCTCATTCCGCGCACTCTCGGCCTATCGCTCCGTGTCATCCGCTCACATTTTTTAAAGCGGCATGTCGAAAAAATGAAAGATTTGGGAGATAAATGAAAAGCAAGATAAGAAAATATAAAAGATGATGTCATGTGCATGAGGGGGCTAAGGAACATGGTTTTTATCATTTGACTCGTTGAGAAATTTATTTATCTTAATATGAAACCTAAGGTGTTATTTTTGTAATTTGATAAAAATATTTGGTTTGTAAAGGTCCAGTTACGTAACATCAGCCCAGTTATGTAAAAAGTCCTTATAGTGACGAAGTGCATGTAGTTGGTTTGAACTTTAGTTGAATAATTGATAAGGTAACTTTGTTGGTATTTGAATGACATTTTGAGACTATTATGCCTTTTGTTCTAATGCTTCGTCATTCACAATCAAACATGCTTGAGATGTTATCCTTTTTATTTTTTTTCAGTATTTGAATGACATCTAATGTTATTAAATTCTTTGTGAAAACAAATTAACAAACAATTCATGAACAAAATAAATGAGTTGTTTGTAAACAACTCACCAACAAACAAACATTTAAATAAGCTGAACACAAACAAAATTTTGAGCTCGTGTTCATTTAAAAACTAAACAAACGAACACAAACATGCCAAAACTCATCTCGGCTCGTTTACAGCCTTAATATTAGACACTCAATTCATTTTCCGATTATCTTCATGAGTATATTAAATACATAACATTAATTTAATTAATATAAGTAATTAAAAAATTGTGGTTCAATTATAATAATATTTATGGAATTATTTTCAAAATGAATGTTTAGTTAATAATCGGACCATACATTATCATATAAGTGCTATTCTTACAACTTTATAAATTTATAATGAATTAACTTACTAGAATGATATTTAAAAACAAAAAAATATGTGCGCTTCAGAAATAATAGCATATAGTCAACACCAAATTTTAGTAATCAAAGTTTCTCGTTTACCAAAATGTATAATTGATTAAAAATGTTCATTCTAAAACATGAGTTTAATTAAAAAAAAATTGTCTTTTAAAAAATTTGCCTCATTTTGGCTTATATTAAATGAAAAATAAAAATCTCCAACCCACATCAGATGTTACTAGAACATGGCATCTCTAGAACCCACAACTTATGTTTCAATCACTAGGCCAATACATCAGTCACATTTAATAAAAAAAATTGTTTGTATAAAAATTAATAGTATTAGTTTAAACATAATATTTAAGACATTCGATGTGCATGCGTTCGTGTGTGTGTGTTTATGTGCATGTGTTTGTGTGCGTGTGTCTGTGTGCATGTGTCTGTGTGCCTCTGTGCGCGAGCTTGTGTGCGTGTGTAATCCGCAATTATTTTGATGATATGTAAATATAATAATTTTTGGCATAACACGTCTATAGCTGTTGTAGTTGGTTTTTGTTGCGAAGTTATATTTTATCGTAATAGAAATTCATGAAGTTTAATAAATAAACCGTGATTTTTGACTATGAGGACCGAGTTTTAGGTTTTTTGCTTAAGGTCTCATAAATTTCTGAGAGTGAACAACAAAATTTTCTAATTCATTTTAAATATAAATTTTAAAATTTCCCATTTACTAAATTTCAAAATTGATTAAAAATAGTCATGAATGCTAAAACATGAAACTATTCAAAGATTATCTCATTTGGGCTTACATTAAATGGAAAGAAAAATCACCAACCCATGACGTGACTCGAATTTAGGACCTCTAGAGTCCACAGTTTTTGTCTTAACAATTAGACCAAGACCCCATATTCATGTGGAGGTTGTATTTGTGTGTGTGTATTTCGGTAATCCGTAATTATTTTGTTGATGATATGTACATAGTCATTACAATTTGTGGCATAACGAGTCAATAGATTTTGTAATTGGCTTTTATTGCGAAGTTGTTCGATATTTTGTCGTAATAATAAACCGTAACTTTAGACTCTAGGGGTTGAGTTTTAGTTTTTTCTCAGGGCCTCGTAAATTTCCAAGAAGGCTCTATAATCCCACTCAATTAGTTGGTGATGATACACTAGTGCAAGAAGTTTTAAAAATTTTAACTAGTATTGCAATTTGTAATTTTTTTATTCAATTTATGTACTCGTTTGTGTTGGACATTGCAATGCAATGAATCAGTAAGTGTTGGACTCGGTTTAAAGATTGCTCAGCAATATTAATTTAAAGTTTTTCATGATGTAAAACATGAAGGACAACAATCTATAAGTCAATACTGTAGTCGGCTTATAATCGGAGTTAATTATGTTTAGTTAAGATTAGTTTAACTAGTCATGCTAACCTAATAGACTTAAATGAATTTGTTGAATATAGGCTGCTGGGTTAATATAACTCAGCATGGTAAGAATTGAAATAAACTTAGCCCTTGACTTATTATATATTTATGATGAGTGTTTGGAGTCATCCCTTTATAACACGGTATGCTTTAACCCTTTATTCCTAGAACAAAATATTCCTTATTGATGTGTTTTAGGTCTTGAAGATGATATGGCCCTACAATCAAAAAGGAATAATTATGTGGTGCAGGGAAAAAGTTACTAGTACGGAATGTTAGCGTATTAACGCTAAAATCCAAGAAAAATGGATTGTTTCTCCGTATTTCAGATTGAGCCACCCAATTCTTCTACAATTAGTATTTCAATAATATCAAAGAATGCCACATAGCAGTGCGCTCTATATTTCGCAAGATTATAGTAGATTCAAGATCAATTACGGTTTAATCTCATAAATTAACATCTTAATCTTGTGAATCAATGGCTACATATATTTCTCCCAACATATTCAAAGTTATCTAAAATGGGAAAATTTTGATGACCTGACATAAGATATTTTGAAGGATTAAACGAGCTGAAGAACATGTTTGCAATGACTACTTTAACATTCATCTATAAATAGAATATTGAAGGTAGCGTTTTCAACTTGGTGAATGCACCTAAAATCTCCTACGTGCTAAAACTTTGCTCAATTACTTAGTAATAAGAAATTCCCAAAATTAGAAGAACAGCCTAAATATCAATCTTTGTTCTTCTTAATAGTTAAAAAGATCACAAATTGTAATAGATCAGATTTGTGAAGGGAAACAACATTTTTATAAGTTGTTTACCTCATTCTTCTTAATACTTTGAGTGATAATAGTTTAAGAAGGGTATCAAATTGTTCAAGGGTTAGATAAGTAATGAAGGTATTCACTATAAAGATATACTCATTATGAAGGCTTCTTCACTTTGTTAAAGGAGTTGAATTAGTGAATTAAAGCTCGGAGATGGTAATCGAGGACTGGATTAGGCAGAGGCTCTTGAACTTGGATAAAATTGCTATGTTTGACTCTCTTAACCTTAATCTATTTATTTCACTCTTAAAGTATAAGCTCAACATGCATCAAATTTTATATATGTGTTTTCTTACTAAGTGTTTAATTAGTTAGTTCTACTGAGTATTTTAACTCAACAAAGTCTGCTAAACATAGACTTAGCTCAGTTTGTGAATTTTGTTTAGATTATGTCTTTTTAAGCATTTTATCATATAAACTAACTCACCACACTTAGTAAAAGATTTTTAAAAACTTAAAATGCAACCTAGAATCTAAGTTAGGACATTCACCCCCCCTCTGTTCAGTGTTGTTACAATCAATCGAGATAACAAGTGGTATCAGAGAAAGTGCTCAATCTTAAGATTTCACAATCTTGGGTTAAAGTTCCAATGGCTTTGAACAACTCTCTTGAACCTGGAAGTTCACAAATATAGCTCCTTGGAGAAGGAATGTCTATTACCCGACCTTCATTATTTGATGGCCATCATTATACATTTTGGAAAAATAAGATGAAACATTTCATTCAATCTCAAACCATGATTACATGACTCGCTATTAAAATGGCCCTCATATCCCAATTAAATTAAGAAATGGTTAGAGAGTTCCAATTAATCTTGAGAACTATGACAATGCTGATCTCCATTCTACAAGAGAATGCAACGACGATTAATTACTTACACTATGCTTTAGATCTTACAAAGTTCAACAGAATCTCAATATGTGAAATAGTACAAGAGATATGTAAGAAGTTGGAGGTGACCTATGAAGTGATGGACAACATGAAAGTGACCAAGATCAACCTAATGATCAAGTAGTATGAACTTTTCTAAATGGAGCTCATTAATGAAGGAGTTCAAAGCATGAACACTCGCTTTGTGCACATCATAAATGAATTGAAGAGGCTTGGAAAGAGTCATACAAAAGAAGAAATGGAAGATCTTGAGAAGTCTTACCAAGGAGTGGGACACAAAGAAAAATGTTATTGAGGAAGTTCATGATTTGAAGACCTATAAGTTTGATAAACTAATAGGAACACTCCTCAATCAAGAGATTTCTTTGTGCAAGTATGATGAAGACAGCAAGAAGAACAAAGGCAAAGAAAATTAGTGTAGAGGAATTGTTATTAAAGCTAATTCATCTAGCATAGAGGATGATGATAACTTTGAAAAAGTTATGGCGCTGTTGACTAAAAGGTTCAAGCACTTCATGAAGAAAGATGATAAACTTAGAAAGAAGTTTTCTATACAAAAGCCAAAAAATGAAAAAAATGATAAAGGCAAAAAGGAATATAGCAAAGACATTAAATGATTTGGCTGTGAAGAAAAGGGACACATTTAGTTTAGGTGTCCCAAAGAAAAGAAAGATAAATTCAAGAAGTTTGGTCAAAAGGAGGTAGCACATGCTACTACTTGGAGCGACTCTGAGAATGAATATTAATATTCAAATGAAGATTCAACTGATTCTGCCAACATTTGTCTTATGACGATAAAAGATAAGCTGTGCAAAAACTTTGCAAGTTTTTTAAAGTCAAATTCCGTTGCTGAGAAAGACAAAGAGAATAACAACAATGAGGTAAACAGTCAACCACCTTTTTCTTATGACGAATTTGTTGAGATACTCTATGATGTAATTAAGCTGATCAAAAAATCAAGCAAAAGCATCAAAGAGATGGTGAGGAGATGTGAAGACTTGAAGGAGAATAGTTCTTCAATATCTCTTGACATACATTACCTTTTAAAAAAGGTTGAGTGTCATGAAGGTCATGATAGTGAACTTTCTAAGAAATTAGAAGAGTTATCTACTGAGTTAACAGCCTTGAGGCAGGTTCAGGTTCTTCCTCCAACAAAAAAAAATACTTGGAACAACCACTCACATACTTCTGGTAAGAAAGTTACCAAAAATAAAAAAGTGAACAAGCTTGAAGCAAAATTGGTGTGTGGATTTTATGAAAGGCATAACATGTCACAACTCTTTATAGATATAAAAAATGTTATCATGATGAGTATGAATGGACCAAAGTAAACAACGCTAAAAAGGGAGGACCTAGCAAAAAGGCATGGGTACCTAAGAAAACTTGATTGTTTTGCAGGTGAGCATAAGATTTGCTGATGATACAAGAATGTGTTATTTAGATAGCAGTTACTTGAGGCATATGACAAGTGATGAAAAGGGTTTCATCACATTGGAGAGAAAGAGAAATGGAAGTGTCAGTTTTGGCGACAATAAAAAAGGTAAGATCATAGGAAATGACAAAGTTGGAATTAGCCATTCAATTGAAGATGTTTCTGTTGCCCAAGGCTTGAATTTCAATTTCTTAGTGTTTCTCAACTACGTGACAAAAGAAGAAGAGTTAATTTTGATTTAGTTGGATGTTTGGTGATTGATATCAAGACTGATTGAACTATTTTCCATGCTCTTAGAATCAACAATGTCTATATGATTAATATATTCTCCAGATAAAGAAATGTTTTCTTGGTTCACAAGATGAAAATTCTTGGTTATGGCATAGAAGACTTAGCCATATTCACATGAAGAATCTATCAAAATTGGCGAAGAAATGACTAGTCAATGGTCTTCCTTCTATTAGCTTTGAGAAGGATAAACTTTTCGCAACATGTTAGCATAGAAAGCATTTTTGGAAGTCATTTAAATCATTGAATGATACCTCTTCAAGCATCCACTAAAGTTACTACATTTGGATCTCTTTGGCCTAGTTTAACCAGCGAGTTTTGGTGGTAGAAGATTCACTCTTGTTGTTGTGGATGATTTCACTCGATTCACATGGGTAGCCTTGTTGACCAGAAAAGTTGAGAATTTTGAATTCTTTATTACATTATCTAATCGGATTATGAATGAACAAGGAAGGAGAATCATCAAGATCAGAAGTGGCTAGGGAAGAGAATTTGAAAATATGTTCTTCGAAGAATTTTGTTCAAGGAATGGGACTGATCACAACTTCTATACTCCCTATACACCGTAACATAATGGAGTTGTTGAAAGAAAGAACAGCACAATAATTGAGATGGATAAATCGATGCTGAGTAACAACAACTTGCCCAAATACTTTTTGGGAGAAGCCATTTACACAACATGTTATATCTTCATAGAATTCTAATTCATCCTATTTTGGAAAAAAAACACCCTATGAGCTTCAGAAGGGGTACATAGCGGATGATGTTTTTTATGGGTGGTGCGGTGTGGGCTCCTAGTTTTTTATGCGGGGGGTCACCTTGATGATTTCCCCAACTAGTGCTTGTTATGTGTTGCTCATGCTTGACATTTTTCGTAGGATCATTTCCAAGGCAATAGGGTCTGTGGGACCAAAGGACTAATATTTCTTTGTAAATATGGAGAATAAAACAGAGCCAAAAGCTATATTTCAAAGAAATAAGAGTCACCACTTGGATTATCTCAACCTAGAAATTTTTGGTATAGCTAGTTCAGGCGGAACTCCTATGCCTTTGAATTTAGATTCCGAGTCGAATGAAATAATTATTAATTGGTTGAGTTGATAGCTAGATTAAAAAATAATCCATTAGAATTCTAACTTTTTTTAGGAAAATAATTTTAGATATAAGATAAGAAAAATAATAATATATGATCTAGATGAAGGTAGAGATAATCCTGGCATGAACTTCTTTTGAAAAACTTCTTACTTCTGCAAAACCTTACTACTTTCAAGGGCATACTTCTTGTAAAAATGAGAAGGTACATTTGTGAATGTTAGAAAAGACAATGGCCTCAGGGTACCTTTCTTTCGTTCCAGGATGCTATTGGGGACTCAACACTAATTAGGACTGGTGGATATTTAGGCAGGGTTTCAGTAGTACTAAAGGAAAGGAACTTTTGTAGGGGATTGAAATCGGTAGAACTTCGATAATGTTCAGATTGTAAGGTTAAAGATTAGTGGTATAGTGAGAAGAACCTTGATAATGCGCTAATTGTAAGGTTTGGAATTCAGAAAAACTTCAACTAAATGATAGTAATAAAATTCGGAATTGTTTATTTTTTAGGCAAAACCTTGATAATGTAGGGATTAAAAAGGCTTTGGTTTGGTAGTATTTTGGTAGGGTTTTAGTAGTGTTGTGGACCAATGTAGGCTAAAGGTGAAAAATATACTAGGTATAGTTAGGGTTTTGGAAAAGGTTTTAAAGTGATTCAAAAGGGGTTTTGGAAATGGTTTTGGGGAGATTTTGAATACCGAGCTTGTGATTAGGAAAGTTTCACCATCCTGATTTTTGTATACTACTCATTTATTTATAAGGAATAGATGTTAGTTGATTAACTTATGTTGATACCAGTCAATCTACTGATGTTCATGAGAGGGTTTCTATGTTATTTAAGGATCTTTTGGTAGTGATTGGTATACTAGTCGATTGACTGATATTAAGTGTTGGGTAGTTGATCGACTTATTCCAATGGATGGTGAGTCATTTTTATTGTTTCTGAAATTGTGCCACATGTATCAATCAATCAATTGATCTTAATAGGTGGGTAGTCGATCGACTGAAATGGATATAAGTTTATCGACTCATGTTAAGTAGTTAGGGTTTCTAGAATTTTTACTTGTCGATCGACTTATATGGGGGGTAAATGAGTCGATCGACTGCTTTGAATATGAGTCGATTGATTAATGTTTGTTCTCAGATTCTTTAGCTCTGGTATATCTTATGTCGGACTGGTTTCCTAGGTTCAGGGTCTAAAGTAGTGTTGGACCCTAGTACCTTTAGAAAAGATATCAATTCATCGTTATGGTGGATAGAGAAATGTTTCGTACACGAAGTGAGTGCGATGAAGCTGAAAATAGTTCTTTGTGTGTGTGAGCTACGAGATAAATTTTTCTTTAAATGTAATTTTGAAAAACAAAAATTATTTCCCCTTCGATTTGAGAAAATTTATGGGGGGTTTCGAAAATGTGCTTTCCTACTAGGGAATTGATATTCTTTGACAAAAATATTTATTTTCCCATAGCTCGGTGTCTTTTGAAAATTTTTCTAGTCCTCTTCAATACTTTTTAATAAAAATGCAATAAAACATCTGATAGGGATTTGTAGAAGTTTGAGCAGTTTCATTGTCGAAGGAGTTTGAAATTGTCAAATAAAGTATACGTTAGGAAAAAGAAATTTCTTAGCAGATTTTCTCGTCAAAGGAGTTTGGTATTGTCAACCAAATAAAATATCCGTTTGGGATTATGAATTTCTTAGTAGGTTTTCTCAAATGAGTTTGCTACTATCAACCAAATAAAATATCCACTGGGGAATATGAATTTTTTAGCAGCTTTTCTCGTCAAAGGAGTTTGATTGTCAAACATATAAAATATCCGCTAGGAATTATAAATTTATGAGTAGGTTTTTTCATCAAAGGAGTTTATCACTATCAACCAAATAAGGCATCCGCTAGGAATTGTTAATTCTTAAGCATGTTTTCTCGTCAAAGAAGTTTGGCACTATCAATCTAATAAGGCATCCACTGAGGATTGTGAATTCCTAAGCAGGTTTTCTTATTAAAGAAGTTTGGTACTGTCAACCAAATAAAATATCCACTAGGGATTATGAATTCCTGAGTAGTTTTCTTATCAAAGGAGTTGGACACAGTCAACCAAATAAGGCATTTGCTAGGGATTGTGAATTCCTGAAGAGGTTTTCTCGTCAAAGAAGTTTAGCACTGTCAACCATATAAGGCATCTACTAGGAATTGTGAATTATTGAGCATGTTTTCTCATCAAAGGAGTTTGGCACTATCAACCAAATAAGGCATCTGTTGGGGATTGTGAATTCTTGAGCAGGTTTTCTCATCAAAGAAGTTTGGTATTTTCAACCAAATAAAAATTCCACGAGGGATTATGTACTTGTAGAAAAGATATCAATTCATCATTAGGCTGGACAAACTGTGCTCACACCGTCTATAACTAGTAGCCAATTGAATAAGGAGTTTGATAATATAATCGAGCAATATTGGTTGTTCTTTGAGCAACCATTAAATTTATATCGTACTGACTGTGTCTTGCCCCTTAGGGTAACCTATTCTACTATGAGCAGACGACACAGATGTGATGGGTAGAGAGCGCGCTGGGTGATAGGCGCGGCCCACCAGGGTGTTTTTGTGATAATAAAATGTTGGGTCAGGGACCCAAAAGGTTAAAGAGAAAACGAAATCGATTTAGATCGTGAAACCTGAAACCATTGTCTTGTAATTTAGAGTCGCCACCTAGATAAGCTCTTCTAAGAATTAAAGTCATGTAAGCTTAACGTTTGGGGGATGGCCCACTAAGACACAGAGATTCAGGTTCGGGATAAGTTGCTTACTTCTTATTGGAACATATTAAATTATATCTACAGAAAATCGTGTTTCTTAATTATGCGTATTCGAATTTAAGTCATTTTTGTGTTTATGATATGATTTAAAGCGCATGCGGAAAGCGATAAATACATACACAAAGCAGTAAATAAATGCTAAAAGAATAAAACTATTAAATACAAAACCTCAGGGGATGCAACCGCCTGCCTAATCTATAAATTGCATCTTTTTAAAATTTGCAAAACCTGAAGGAAAAATAAATTCCTAGGCATACACCTAACCTAATCTATCTACATCCATAAAGGTTAGAACAAGTAATATTGCACAACACAAATATCTGCAAGTAGGTTCGAATTGATATTGAAAAAGACCCATGTGGCCTAATTAAAACATCAAGAGGTTTAAAATTCTTGTTTTATAAAAATAAAACGGTTTATTTTTATACACAGATATGTTGCTCATTTTTATTTAATGAAAATGATCACATGGCAAAAGGTGAGGTCTGTTACCAGGAATAATTTTAATTCCCTTCGTGGGGGTATTCTAACATATATCTAATTACAAAATTCCCGCAAATGGATAAATAAAATGAATAAATAAATAAAAGACTTGAATAAAAATAAAATAAATTCTAAGTTACAATTAAAAGAAAGGAAAATATAAAACACAAGAAAAAAAATTTCTAGGAACTCAGAGGCTTTCCTTTTCGATGCGAATCCACGTCGATGAATCTGCTAGATCTCTGGGAGTGCTCTTCGTTCTTTTTGGTTTTGATTGGTGTGTATTTTTGTTTAAAAATAATGATGAGATTCAGAACCTAAATCGATTTTTGGCCTGAGAATACCCAAATATGTAAAAGAAAAGGAGAAATGAAAAAATAAAGTGAGATGTAAAAAAAATTTGAAATTATTTGCTTTGGAAAATTAATCCCGTCATTCTCAAAGAATTTATTTTCGTTAAAATTTCTCTCCAAATCTTTTTTTTTTTGTATTTTTTTCTCCTCATTTTTTTGAAAGTTCCCCCTATTTATAAGGAGAGGAAAAAAGGGACATAGATTGCCAAAGAGCTCCAGCAGTTCGCCGGCGAACTCCGGCCAGTTAACGACAAACTTCGGGCAGTTCACCGGTGCAAGTCCACCCAGGGTAGATTTTTTTCACGAGGTCCTTAAAATATTTTATTTAATTAATTTTTTTATTAATTTATTCCAAACCTTTAAACACTTATCTAGGTCCTTAAAATATTTTAAGCTTTTAAATTTTCACTTAAGGCTTTTAAATATTTGTTTAAGGTTCGAAATATTTATTTAGGGCTCGAAATATTTAAGGTTTCACGAGGAGCTCCCATTTGAGAATCACCGAATAGTCGAAAAATGTGAGATTCAAGGATTAAATCCCATAAAGCCGTCATCATTGAACGCGCGAGCTGGTACAAAATCACATCCTCATAGCCACCCCTTGTGTGATCACTGCTGGTTATAATTAGTATGATCTCACGAAATGGAGTGGAGGGATCGAGAAAATACCTGACAGGTGCGGTTGGTGACTTCTTTGTCCTCGATCAGTGGTGAGATAGACCTTCTCTCCTGGTGTCATGCCTCGCGGGATTGATCGTTTCTTTCTTTGGAATCCCTTGATTCTTGATGTCCCTTGCTGGCGGGTCGACTGTTTCTTTCTTGTATACCCCTTATGAGTTGACCTTCAGTTGGTTTTGACCGTTGTAACTATAGGAGCAGGGTGCCTGAATCCATTTCAAAGGTGACCCATGGGAGAGGGATAGCCATCCTTTTCTTTCTTCGGTTGGTGGATGAGACTGTTTCTTTCTTCACTCTTTGATCTTGAAAAATTGATATAGTCGTTTCCTTCTTCGGTTATATTTCCTTGGTAGGATGTTGACTTGCTTCCTGTGACAAATCGAAGAAAAAAATATAATGTTAGTACATTTTATGGCGCATATTTTAATTATTTGATTGAGTTTATGCAAAGAAAAAAATTTTCACTCCTTAAATCAAAAATTAAAACATGATGAGTTGGATGAAAATTCAAGGATGTCCCGAAGATCGCTCTGTTGTTTTAGGAGGCTTTTGTGATGCTGCAATCTTTTTTGAACGGGGCTTAAGTAGGCTTGAATTGACTTTAGGCTTGAGTGGGTCATCGTCCTTTTTAATTTTGGTGTTGTGTTGCTTTGACGCCTTTTTGATGTTTGCAGGTTCCTCAAGTAGAGGTGGAGTTTCTTGTTTACCGGGATGTTATTGCCCTAGTTTGGCCTCGCCTTTACCTGTAAGTGATATGATGCATATGTAATGTATGCATGATTTTATGCATGAACAATATTCATCACATGATGTATGTTCTTCTATTGCAGGTGTTGTGGGTTTCATTGCATGAAGAGCCTTCAAGAAGGTTCCGAGTCGATACCCTCTTGTGCTGGTGTATGGGTGTCCCTAGGATTTATCTCGTTGGGCATTCCATGGTTATTTTACTATCAATGACCCCTTCAGAGTGATGACCATGGGTTCAATGAATCAGAGTCGAGTTTAGAGCTTGGATAGTGTTGTGATAATCCTTCCCATGAGAGAAATCAGAAGATAATCATCCTAAGTTTTGGAGGGGATAGATGATGCCCTATGCCATTCCAAGGATGAGATGATGAATTTGATATTTCTTTGATTCTAATTTCGGTATAGACCATCCTTACGGGATTTCAATATATCAAACATTGTCTTAATTTTTGCTTGGACTCTCTAGGTTTTCAATCCAACAGAGTCATCTTTTCTTCTTTTCTTTTTCTTTCTTCATTATTTTTTTATTTTTAGTGAACCATAATGTAATGGGATGTTTACTTGCGATATTCTACCATTGGCATGCAAGTAATCAAGATAAACATATGCATAAAGATTCAGCAAAAATGATAATTAATTGAGCTTAACAGGGATATGAATGTTTCAAATAATTTAACTCCTACCATCAATTAGCCCTTTCAACTTTTATAATCAATGTGCTTGCTTTTCTCTTGATGTCTATGAGCGGACGACATTTTAACACTCAACGAAGCGGGCGAAAAAAAAAACCTTTAATTGGGTTTAAAATATGATAAATGGTTTTCTAAAAGAAAGTAAATGGAGAATAAATAAACGACTTAATAAGAATACTAATATACTGTTGTACAAAAAAAAAAAAAAGGAAATTCGGAAATAAGATTGCATTACAAAAACAAAACTAAAGTAAATGTTTGTTTTTATAAAATCATTATTTTTTACGTGATTATTTAAAATAAAAAAAATAATAAAATAAAACATAGTTTAAATTAAAAATAAAACGGAATTAGAAAATACTGTTTAAGAAAAATAGGAGTCGCCACGTGGTTTAGCTTTACCGAGAAATTCGGTATAGCCAATCCGACTAGGATTCCTATACCTCTTAAACAGAGATTCTAAGTCCAGACAAAGCACCTATTAATCTACTTAGTTTAAAAAACATTAATTTCACACATATTATGTCATTTAAACCATTTTATGCCTATTCAATTTTTTTAAACCTAAATTAATTCTATATGCTAATACAATAACATAAAGTAAAATAAACATCCACAGCAAGAAAATAAAAGCGAAAAGTAAAGAGATTACAACTGGCTAATTACAAAGGATCTAAGGAATTAAATAGCAAGAGAATATGAGTCTCACTTCACATTGAGATTCGATTAAATCTCAATTTCAAGCTCCATAAGAAAATCATCAATCACCTTGCAAAACTCAAATCAAACATCAAAATGGTCACAAGAATAAAATCATATGAATAATAAAATGAAATGAAATATAATGAGAAGTATAGAAAACGATATTACCTTCAGAATTACCTTTTTTCTTAGTGTCTAGAATTACGATCGAAATACAACGTTGATATTGATTAACAACCGAACTAAGACTGATTTTTGTAAAACGATGATTTGTATCTAAAAGGTAAAAGATTAAATGCAAGTTTCAATCATATGCTTCAAATGCAAGTTTCAATCATATGCTTCAAAAAAAAAGAAGAAAAAACAAAATATTGACGAAGCACTTTTTTTTTCTTTGATTAAAACCCCTGTATTTGATGAACTCTTAGAGAACGTCTACTTTTCTCCCTAAACCAAAAAAAAAAAATACCCCCCCCCCCCCTAACTTCTGGCACTTTTATAATTGAAATCAAGTTTTCAATCCACTCCATTCACGTTTCTCACGTGGCCACTCCCATTCCAAAACCACAACCTCCATTCATTATCTTTTTATTTGATTTTAATTCAAAAATCAAAACAAAGATAATGAAGGCATCAAATGCTAGAATATTCTCATCCTATTTAATATAAAATACTGCACAAAACCGTTATTCTTTCAAAAATGTTTTGAGGGCCCATTTTGCCTACTAAAGGCTCACAAGGAGTAACCTTAAAAGCAAGATCAAACTCCTCACATGCCTCAACCCCTATATAAAGAACACAAATCTCTAATGAAGGTACCTAATTCTACCTCCTCTCTCTATATACATGATTTTTCATGCCTCATACTAGCTTGAGCGTCAGAGAGCCTTCGCCGGAATCCCAGCCAAGACCCTCTAACATCGTTATTGTCTTGCAGATCAGCCATGTATGGATCCTTCAACATCATATATGGCTGATCTGCAAGACAATAACGATATTAGAGGGCCATGGCCGGAATTCCGGCGAAGGCTCTCCGACACTCAAGTTAGTATGAGGTTGTTATATTTTGTTAAAAGAAAATAAATAATATTTTATTATATATATGAAATGGTTGATTGAAAGGGGACCGGAACAACCACTTTTGAAGTTTTGTACACAATTTCAACAAAGTTGAAATTTTGACAAGAGTGCATTAAATTTGTGCAACTCATTGTCCCCTTCTCATTATATATATTGATGATCCCTCAAAGAGGAAGTTACGGAAAGAAAAAAAACTTTCTGATTTCTTTTCTCTCAAATTTCTAGTTTGTATTTTAACTACTCTTCCTTAGGTTTTTGATTTTCGTCCTCTGGTGATAGTATATTACACTTGGTTGAGTTCGACTAACGTCTGTTGTTGTATCCTAAGAGATAGTTTACCATACGGGGCAAAATCTATCTTAAGGAAACCGATTCGGGTCTCAACAAAACCCTCTTTTTCAAGGAAAATGTTTGTTTCGGTATTCTGGTATTTCATTATTTTATATTTGATATTTATTGTAATATTTTCAATTTTACGATTTCCATATATTATGTAATTCAAGATACTAATATTTCTTTTAATTGCTTTTCTCTCTTTAAAAGAATTATTCATCATATTTTTCTAACAATCTTAAGATAGATTTTTTTTAAGTTTATATTCTTAAAAGAGACGAACAGGATACCGTGACTTGGATTACCGTAACATTGGAATACCTTAATTTTCAAACAAAAGTATTGGACTTATATTTGGACAATCATTTAATTGGACTTAATTTGGACAAATATTAAAAGAAAAGTTAATAAATATAAATAAATAAATAATAATAATAAGTTTATTTGGTGTACGTACAATTTATCTTATTTGTTATATTAATTGTTATTGTTATTCTAAAATTATTCTAACTTGTTTTGTTTGAAAATTTTGAAATTTATCATGGCCGATCAAATCCCACAGAATGATGAAATTGCTCAAAGTCAGAATGAGCAAAACCAAAATGGACAATATGGTCCAATTAGTTCAGTGCCTGTTAATACAACACCGGTTGCGTCTGTACTTGTTGGTGGACCAACTGCTTTTGGCTTTATTGGTTCTAGGCCAACTGCTTCTGGATCTACAAGTTCCGATCCTCCTCGAGGAAATGAAACTAGAAACTTTTATAGTCAAGCCAACCAAAATGGACAATTCGGTCCTAATGGTTATGCACTAAATGGACTTTCGAATTCTGGGCTTGTTATTGTACCAGGAAGACCAGAAAAATTCAGTGGTGTGAATTTTAAGGTCTGGCAATAGAAAATGTATTTCTACTTGACTAGCATACATTATGATAGATTTGTGAAGGAAGATCCTCCTGTTGTACCTGAAGGAGTGGTTGATCCTTCTATTAAATCTGTTATTGATGTTTGAAATTATTCTGATTTTCTCTGCAGAAACCACATACTTAATGGTTTAATTCCTAAACTATATGAAGTATATAGTGTGAAGCGTACTGCTAAGGAACTATGGGAATCACTCGATAGAAAATATTTGAGGATGCTAGCGCTAAGAAATACTTAGTTGATCAATTCCTAGATTTTAAAATGAATGATTCCAAATCTGTTGTAAGTCAAGTGCAGGAACTTCAACTTTTGATCCATGTAATGGAGGCTGAGAAAATGGGGACAAGTGAACCATTCCAAGTTGCTGCAATTATTGAAAAATTACTATAAAGTTGGAAAGATTTCAAAGCTTATCTCAAACATAAGCGAAAGGAAATTTTCGTTAAGGATCTCATCATTCACCTACGCATTGAGGAGGACAATAAAAGATCAGAAAGAAAATTTTCTGTTAATCAAGCTATGGAAAAGGCTAACGTGGTGGAGGTCCATAAGTACTCCAGAAAGGGCAAGCAACCTGGTAAACCCAAGTCCAAAATGGGACCGGAAGGAGGCATTAACAAGAAACAAAAGTTTAATGGAAAATGCTTCAATTGTCATAAGACGGGACACAAATCTTCTGACTGTAGATTTCCGAAAAGGATCGACAAGAAAGAAGCGAATGTTGTGGATGGAATTACACAAGATGTATCTGACATCGATCTCTGCGCAATAATTTCTGAAGTCAATATGATTGACTCGAACCCTAGAGAATGGTGGCTTGACACTGGTGCTACCCTATATATATGTTGCAACAAGGAGTCTTTTACTGGATTGACTCTTATAGAGAATGGGGAGAAACTTTTCATGGGAAATTCTGCTACTTCCAAGATGAAAGGACACGGAAATGTGATTCTGAAAATGACTTCCGGCAAAGAAGTTAGACAACAAAATATCTTGTATGTTCCAAACATCAGGAAGAATCTTATTTCTAGGAGCTTCTTGAGCGCACATAGATTCAAGATGGTATTTAAATCTCAAAAATTCATTTTGTAAAAAGGGGGAATGTATGTGGGCAAGGGATACGAATGTAATGGAATGTTTAAATTCAATTGTATCTCTTGTAAGCATGGTTCCATTTATATAAATAAGAACAACGTTTCTGCTTATATGGTTGAGTCTTTTAATTTGTGGCATAATAGACTTGGACATTTTAATTTTGATACGTTACGATGTTTAATTAACTTAAATCATATACCCACATTTCATATTGATAAAACACATAAATATGAAATATGTTTTGAGATAAAATTGACAAGATCTTCCTTTACATCCATTGAAAGAAATTCAGAACCACTTGATTTAATACATACTGATATTTGTGACTTGAAGTTTATTCAATCAAGGGGAGGAAATAAGTATTTTATTACCTTCATTGATGATAGCATAAAATATTGTTATGTATATTTACTTAAAAGCAAAGATGAAGCTATAGAAAAATTTGTGCTCTATAAGCAAGAAGTAGAAAACCAACTTAATAAAAAAATTAAAAAAGTTAGAAGTGATCGTGGTGGTGAATATGTTGAATTATTCACGAAGTAACACCGCCGTACTCTCCTCAATAAAATGGAGTAGCTGAACGCAAAAATCGTACTCTTAAAGAGATGATGAATGTAATGTTAACCAGTTCTAGTTTACCATAAAACTTGTGGAGTGATGTGGTTTTGTCAGCAAATTATCTTTTGAATAAGATACAACGTAAGAAACAAGATAAAACTCCCTATGAATTATGGAAGGGTAGAAAACCTTCATATAATTATTTGAAATTGTGGGGGTGTCTTGCAAAGGTAATGACTCCATTGCCTAAACGAATGAGACTAGGTCCAAAAACGGTGGATTGTGTTTTCATTGGATATGCTGAGAATAGTAATGCATATCGGTTTCTTGTGTATGAATCTAAAAATCCTGAAATATGCAAGAACACTTTGATAGAATCAGAGGATGCTTCATTTTTTGAAGACGTGTTTCCATTTAAGGAAATAAAAGAATGTTCAGGATTTAAAAGATCTCATGAAATTATTGAAAGTGATGGTCAACTTTATCAACAAAACACTCATAACATTGACAATCTTTCACCAGTAGTTGAAGAAGATGATCAAAATTCTCAAGAAGAGAATGAGACTGATCATGAGGTAGAACCTAGAAGAAGTAAAAGGAAAAGGATTAAAAAATCATATG
>CATIWQ010085201.1:0-12842 GCA_949673415.1 Euphorbia schlechtendalii | reverse complement strand
GTTCCTAGAGTCATGTTCACGTTTACATGCTTGTTTGTTAATGTTTTGGATTTTTTTAGTTTTTTCCATTGTTGTACCATTGCTAGAAAAATAAGGTAATGTCCACGTCAATGTTGCAACGTCAGTGTCTATGTTGCGATGTAGACATTGGCGTTACCCATTTTCTAGTAACTTAAATCTTATTTAACTTTGAGATTCACATCCGATTGATAAAAAGTAACTTGTTAAAATTGAAAAACTAAGTCCTCTAAGACAACCAAACTTTAAATTAATTTTTTGAGCATTCTCTAGAAAAAATTAAATATTTCCTTAACGATTTTTTTGAAGTATGATAAAAAAGGCTCACGTTTCTATTCCTGAACCGAGAATTATTAATGTGTATCCACATACTTATATATGATGAAGTGATGTTAGGGAACCCCCACGAAGGAAACACGTTATTTCTGGATAAATGACCTGACTATTTTCGCATGCGATAATTTCATTAATAAAATGAGCAACATATTTTTATGTAAATTGACTCGATTTACACAATGAGAACCACGAGCCTTCTAAAATTTTTTAACTTGACCACACGGGTCCATTAAAAATCAAAATCAAGCATACTTGGTACATTGGTATGTAATTGTGTTGTGAAAATATTTAATGTTAACCTTTGTGGATGCGAGTAGAATAGGTTAGATGTATTTTAAGATTTATTTTTCGTCAAGTATTATATTTTAATAAAAGCAAATGTATTTGTTAGATTATTTGTATAATAGGTCATTGATGTATTTGTTTTTTTAAATCTCATGTATTTATACAATTTATATTCCCCATCCCAATATGTAAATAATCCCCATAGACTAGGCGTACTTTCTGAAGTGTTTACTTTCCGCACTTATTTACTGCTTTCTGTATGCTTGTGTTTTAGATTATAATATCATTATATTAGAATATGGTAGCAAACCACCGAATATGACTTAAATGACAATGAAATAAGTAACTCATCTGGACCAAAATATCTATAACTACGATATCGTTTAAGCTTAACGAATCTAGGTTATACCGAATTTCCAAAAAGAGCTGATCTAAGTGGCGACTTTATATAACGTATGCTAGAGGTTTAAGCCTCAATTCATAAAACATTTACTCTATAACCATACCCACTTTTCGAAAACCCCCATGCTCCATCTCACAGGGTCATTGCCTCGCGGTGACCGCTTAGGTAGTCGTTCACTCACAACAGGTACGTGACATTTTTAGTATCGAGGGATTATATGCCTTCACTAGAAAGCCCATTTGATCATCTAGAATTATTGGGTTTCATATCTGTCTTGAACATTGATCCTAAAGGTTCCTAGATGAGGTCACACACATTGAGCTTTACCAAACTAAATAAAGAACTTATAGACGGGGTATATACTAAGAATAAAAGGGAGAGTCAAACTCAATTTGGATGGGACAAAATTTTGGTCAGACAAGTGTACCAAGAATGAAAGGGGAAAGGATTAATCGAACCATGATACAGTGAGTGGGCCTTGCGATAAATCTCATAAGGACCTGCAAGGCAAGCTTACGCAAGATGTGCTCGCGGGCTTGCAATGCACTTGCGGAAAGCACGCAAGCAAGCCTCTCATGGAAGGCTTGTTAGGCTTACCCACAGATGGGCTTGTGAGGAACCTCATAAACTCATGCACTGAAATCTTTTAAGCCCACGCTATAGGCAAGAAATGCCCACGCGGGGCTTGTTTTAACCGTGGAAAGATAACTCCATGAGAATTTCATGGAGAAGCCCGTAGGTTTGATAAGTGTATAATTACACTTATTATCTTGATATTTTCAATTATAAAATGACATGGTTTAAAGTCATTTTATACTTCACATAAAAGATTTCACGTGGTATGTAGTTATTTTTTATGCAAATGTAGAAACTAGGTGAATCTTGGAAGTAAAATGATCAAAGATGGAATTCTATGTAAAAAGAGTGAAAAAAGGTGCAAAAGGATGCGTGGAACACACGGAATTGGCTTAGGATCGAAGTTGTCAAAAATTGGTAAAGTTGGAAAGAAAATCATGAAGAAAAGCACATGTCACGATCGTGACACCCATTCACGATTGTGAATTATCATCCTTCACAAATAGAATGTTACCAACTATTATTCATGATCGTGACATGTATATCACGCTCGTGACTTATGATGGTTTTTGGTCAACTCTTCTCAACTTTTAACAACTGGATAAGAACCATCAACTGCCATCAATTGTCAGATGAAAAGACACCTTTTGGGAGCAATCCAATCATGAAAAGATGCCTTTCCATTGAAGATGAGGATGAAACCTTGCATCCAATCACATTGAAGTGATGCAACCCTTTACCAATGGACATGACTCTTTGTTTGGATAGATGCAACCCTTCGCACTCTAGAAATAGGATTAAATACAACCAATTTCATGGGAAATGAATGGTAGTGTGCATGTATAATGTGTATGCATAGATAGCGAGTGAAAATTGTATAGATTTCACTACGTTCAAAGTGTTAGTGAGAAAAATGTATAAGTGATTCGATTCTTATTTCGATCACTAATTTCTCTACAAATTCGAGTGGTTGTTGTATGTGTGTAATTGCAAAGCACTTATCAATACAAGTTTTTATTCTTCAACATTCATTTTTTTGATATTCACAAAGAATAGCATCCTAGCGGAGGTTCTGTACTAGTTGAGACCGAATTCAAAGTAGACGCAAGAATTGCGGGAATTGACGACTCCCATTAAAAGAGTGGATACGGTTTGATCAACTTTAGCTTTCACTTGCATACCTTACAACTTTACTTTATTTTCTACTTATACTTTCTATTTTGAAGTTTATGATATGTCTATGTGTCATAACGAGTATTTCATCTTGCGTCATTTATATTAGTGAAGTTATATGCTTTTGAGTTAACTTTAAGAGTAATTTCGGGATTAACAAGATTGGGTATAATCACTGGATCTGTGATTATAATGCTGTTTAGTGAGTAAACATTTTTGGAGTGGTAACTTGCTAAATATGGCTATGTGAGAGCAACTCATACTAAGCATAGTATTATTGTTATCCAAGTTTTTATAAGTGTCATAATTCTTTTACCCTAGATTTAGAAAAGTCATTTCCTGTGTTTCTCTGTGATGAATTATTGAATATTTGGGCATCTAGAACCGTGTTTGTTAACGTTATCTAATGTATGAAATATTCTTGATGATTTTGCATGTTTTTCTCTACTATACTTGTTCTTAGGGGATATCTATATAGTTTACATCTTCTCTAATCTATTCATGCATCTGTCTATTAATCAGTCTACCATCCAAACCCTACAATTTATCTTATTTATTTTTTTCTGTAACTCTAGTTGGTCCTTAGAACCGAATTTCTTCCCTGTGGGATCGATACGCATTTGTGTACTTGTAGTTATCATCATTTTTCTATTTGATAAGCGGCACTGACAACACCTGTTCATATTTAGAACTTTTATATTATCAGTAGAAAAGTGGCGAACAAGTTTTTGGCACAGTTGCCGGCGATAAGTCTTTCGGAATGAGTATAGCCAAAATCTTACGTATGGGATTGGTGAGAAATCACCTATCCTATATCGGTTAAGGGGGAGTAATTTTTCTCCCCCTTAGGCTATAAATAGCCTCCTCCTCCCCACCATTTCACTCACTTCAGCTCAACCTTCTGTTGAGTTTTAACTCTTTTTTCTTTACATGTTTTTGTGAGATCCTCCATAAGTTTTTCCACTTTCGCAAGAATTCTTTTGAAGGCTTATTCCTATTTTTGAACAAACCTTCTCAATTATATATTCGGTTTGTCTATGAGTGGTCTAAACCTACATATTAACTAACGAGTTCTCCATCTACCTGAGGTTTTGGTTGGTGGGGTCCATGTGGACTAATCATAGAGGCCATCCAGGTTTAGAGGTTTGTGCTAATAGAGTGCTGTTGAATTGCACTAAGGGATCACCGCATCAAAGGGGAAGGAACACATCAACTGGTAATGCTCTAAACTTAGATGCATGATTCTTTATTAAGTTTTATAAACCTATAAGCATTTATGGAACGTTTCAATTGAGAATATATCAATCATGCCATTCTTAGGAGATCCTTTAGGGTTAATCTTAAGTTTTGAAATTCCACCATGCAAGTTTGCATGTTCAATAATTGCCTTAATTAACGAACATTGTTATCGAAGCTTGCCTTATGCTATGCATGATTGATAAAAATATATTAAAATGATATTTTCTATGAATTAATTAAAATATGCTACGCAAGACTTAGGTTCAATTCCTGTTATAGAAAATGATTTGGTAACTAGATTAAGGTTTTTCTCAAACTTAGTCTAGGTGATTATCATATAAATCAACAATGTTTTACCACACGTGTAAATGCTTCAAATTGAGGGTCGTCCAGTACTTCACTCTATTAAAAGAACAAAATCTTAAATCATAATTTTTGATGGTACAATGAATCGAAGTGCTCATGGTTATTTTGGCAAGGAATGGACTTGGCTGCTCATTTACTTTAAGGTGGTATCTCCTACCTGGAAATCACGATATTAGGTTTAATCGTACCTAAGGGAATTTTATGACTTAGTTGATTTCTAGTATGGAAACTAGATTCTGCATATGGTTTTACAACCGCGGTTTAAGTTGTTAGATTAAACTTATAGACATATGTGTAAGAACTTAAACATAAACCTTGTTTGTTTTGCGTACTTGTGGAGTCTTGGCATAATGGAATGATTATGATGTACTAGTCTTGAGCACGATCCCTTAGATTAATAATTCCAAATATCCTGGAATTATTATTATTATTATTATTATTATCATCATCATAATCATATCCATCGATAAGTCCTAGACTAGGGTGAGACCAGCTACACCAATAAAATTCCTATAACAATATTAAGGAGGAAAATTGTCTTCTTATCATAAGTCATGATATGAACCTTATTAGTGGATGCAAGGACATGTACAACATGCTTTCCCTTAGTATATGTTTGGTTATGAGACTAGATGGGGTTAAAGCCTTAACCAAAATGCGTTAGTTGTCCATGAAAATGGAGTTAATTCCATATTGGAGACATATTTAAGGAGTCATACAATTGGGTATGCACGTCTCGAGAAAGAGAACTCAAATAGACTATCAGTTGCATGGAATGCAAATGGAAAGGTTCCAACCCTAATTGTTTGTTATGACTTGACCTGCTATAGCGGGGGGTCATAGTAGATAGGCTATGGATGCTACCTACTAAGGAAAATTAGTTTGACTAGGTTTTCCCAAATTCAATAGAAGAGGCTATTTGAATGTCAATAAAACAGTAGGAAATATGTGTTTAATTGAAGACCTTATATTAAATTCATATACATATACTAATGTCTAAATAATTTCTATCTTATATCTAGGTTGAATCAATGAACACTAAAACTGATAAGCATTCATTTGGTAACAAAATTTCAAAGGATATAATTTTCATGAGTGGTTCAAGAATGTGACAAGGTTCTTAAAAATCCGTTATCTGGATTATGTGCTAGATAATCCATATCCCGAACTCCCCGGAGAAGATCTTTTCATTCCCCGGAGAAGATCCTTTCATTCATTAGATAGATTAGTATGTGAAGCATTAAAGGGACTGTGAATTCATAAAGAAATTTATGGTTAATGTGATGCTTCCAAAGTACAAGGACCTATGCAAAGACATGGAAATTGAGTCTATACTTGTGCAACTTGTCATGATAGATGACCTAGAAATATTCATGCTATCTACAAGTCTAGGGGTTGACACCTCAACAGTTGATTTTACCATGACTGTTTATGATAATTTTGAATAATTGAGGAAAATGGGAATTACTTATGATCAGGAAGCCTTGAAACAAATTATATTGAAAGGTCTACCCAAAAGGTATGACAGTTTCAAAATAGATTTCTATAGCATCAGAGATTACTGTAATTTTTCAAAGATGGTAGACTTGTTAGAATATTATGATATTTAGTTTAGAAAGAAACTTGAAAATTAACTTGTTGATGAGAATTGAAAGATATAAATTCAATGGCTTTCAAGGTCAAGAGAAGACTCATGAAAAATGGCAAAATTAAACGTGATTTAAAAGCTCATAGTATTGAACAAGTGAAGAAGAAGCCAAGTGAGACATCTACTTCATGTATGTTCATGATAGAGAGTTTTTCTACAATTCCTTATGAGTTTACATGGGTATTGGATACTGGTTATTGAACTCATATTTGTACTTCTATGCAGGGTTTGTGGAATTGTAAGAGGCTAGCAAAGAGGGAAATAGACCTAAGAGTTGTAAATGGAGCATGAGTTATTGCAATAGCTGTAAGGATATATAGCCTTCGTTTTCCTAGTGGCCTTGGTTTTAGTTTTGAACAATTGCTATTATATTCCTACTATCACTAAGAATATTAATTTTGTTGCATGTTTAGCAACAGAAGGATTTGAGATTTTATTTTCAAATAATAATTGTCAAATTCAGCGTGATAAATATTCTTTATGCTTGTGGAATGTGTTTGAATGACATTTATGTTCTAGATACTAAAACTAAAATTCTAAATATGAACATTGCTAAGAAATCAAAGTTAGATAATGAGAAATCTTCATACTTATGGCATTATCGTCTAAGCCATATAAATGAGACTCGCTTAACCAAGTTACATAAATGTGGTGACTTGGGACCAATGAAATGGGAATCCTATAGGGCATGCGAACCTTGTTTAAAGGGAAAGATGACAAAGAAACATTTCAAAGGAAAGGGTCTTTGTGCCACGAATACTTTGGAAGTAATACATTTTGATGTATGTGGTCTGATGAGTGTAATGACACATGAAGGTTTTGATTACTTCATAACCTTAATCGATCATTACTCACAGTATGGTTATTTGTACCTAATGAGGCACAAGTTTGAAAGTATTGAGAAATTCAAAGAGTTTAAAACCAAAGTAGAGTAACAGCTTGGGAAAAGTATCAACACCCTTCGATCTGATAGAGGAGGTGAATACTTAAGCAAAGAGTTTGAGGATTATCTAAGGGATAATCTTATTTTATCCTAATGGACACCTCCTTATACTCACCAACTCAATGGAGTGTCAGAAAGGAGGAATAGTACCCTACTTGATATGGTTCGGTCCATGATGAGCCAAGCTGAACTCAACATATCCTTTTAGGGTTATACACTTGAGAGTGTAGTTTGTATTTTAAATAGAGTGCCCTCGAAATTAGTAGATCAAACACCATACGAAATGTGATATGGTAAGAAACCAAGATGTCTTGCTTATGTAAAGAGGATAGGTTCAGATAATCCGGGTGCTAAGTTTGACAAGTGTCTATTTGTAGGTTACCCTAAGGAGACTAAGGGTTATGCCTTTTACAATCCCAAGGAATAAAAGGTACTTTTTTTTAGGAATGTTCAGTTCCTCGAGAAGGAAAACATACTTGTGAAAGCTAGAGGGAGCAATCTTGAGCTGGGTGCTCAAAAAGATAAAATAGACAATCAACTGATTGATCTTACACCTATTACATAAGAAAGTGTAAGCATGGAACAACCTATTATAACACTGACATTTCGTAGGTTAAGTTGGGCTTTAATTTTTCCTGAGAGATACGGTTATTTCATCATTGATGTTAAACATATCTTCCTTATGCAAGATGATAAGTCGAAGACTTGCAAGAAGGCAATGGAAGGCTTAGAGTTTAACAAATGTTTAAGCCCATGAAGCCAAAGATTGACTCTATGTACAAGAATCAAGTTTGGAACTTGGTTGATGCTCCAATTCGGATTAAGCCCATAAGATGCTGTTCACCACTTTTCTACTAATAATATAAAAGTTCTAAATATGAACAAGTGTTGTCAGTACCGCTTATCAAATAGAAAAATGATGATAATAGCAAGTATATAGTTGCGATGTAGTTTTAAAAGATATCGATCCCACAGGGAAGGAATTCGGTTCTAGATATCAACTAGAGTTACGGGATGAAAGAAAATATAATGATTTGAAAGTTTAAGGTTTTGAATGGTGAACAGACGAATGAACAGATGCATGAACAGATTAGATGCAAAGCATACAAATATTCCCTAAGAACAAGTATAGTAGAGTAAAATATGCAAAATAATCAAAGTTGTTTTAAACACTAGATAACTTCAAAAAATTCAGTTCTAGACGCCCAATTATCCTATAATTGACTGTAGAGAAACACATGAAATGACTTTTCTAAATCTAGGGTAAATGAATTATGACACTTATAAGAACCTGGATAACAATAATACTATGATTAGTATAGGTCGCTCTCACATAGCCATATTTTGTAAGTTACCACTACAAAAATGTTGGCTCAATAAACAATGTTATAATCACAGATCCAGTGTTTATACACAATCTTGTTAGCCCCGGAATCACTCTTAAAGTTACTCGAAAGCATATAACTTGATTAATTTAAATGATGCAAGATGAAATACTCATTATGGCACATAGACATATCATAAACTTCAAATTTGAAAGTATAAGTAGAAAATAAAGTAAAGTTGTAAGGTATGCAAGTGAAAGCTAAAGTTGACCAAACAGTATCCACTCTTTTAATGGGAGTCGTCAATTCCCGCAATTCTCGCATCTACTTTGAATTCGTTCTCGACTCATACATAACCTCTGCTAGGATACTATTCTTTGTGAATATTGAATAAATGAATGTTGAAGAACAGAAACTTTTATAGATAAGTGCTTTGCAATTACACTCATACAACAATCGCTCGAATATGTGGAGAAATCTAGTGATCGAAACAAGAATAGAATCACTTATACATTTTTTCTCTCCAACACTTTTAACTAGCAAAATCTATAACTTTCACACTCAATCTATTTCACACACGTTACACATACACACTACCATTCGTTACCCACGCATCACTCTACGAAATTGGTTGATGTGAAGTCTATTTATAAAGTATGAAGGGTTGCGTTTATCCAAACGAAGAGTCATGTCCATTGGTGAAGGGTTCCATTATCTTCAATGTGATTGGATGCAAGAATTCATCCTTATCATCAATGGATAGGCCCCTTTTCATGGCTTCTTTATCCCCAAATGGTGTCTTTTCATTTGATAGTTGGTGGTGGTTGATCATTTTTATCCAGTGGTTGGAAGTTGAGAATAGTTATCCAAAACGGTCACAAGTTGTGAGCGTGACTTACATGTCACGATCGTGAACATTAGTCTGTAACTTTCTGTTTGTGATGAATGACAAGTCGTGACTGCGAGTAGTTATCACGATCGTGACATGTGCTTTTCTTCATGAATCTTCTTTGCAACTTTGTCGATCTTTGACAACTTCAATCATAAGCCAATTCCTTGCATTCCATGCATCGTTTTTACACCTTTTTCACTCTTTTTGCATATAATTTCACCTTTGATCATTTCACTCCCAAGATTCACCTAGTTTCTGCACTTGCATAAAAAATAACTACATACCATGTGAAATCTTTTATGTGAAGTATAAAATGACTCTAAACCACATCATTTTATGATTGAAAATATCAAGATAATAAGTGTAATTATACACTTATCAGTTGCAAGTGGGTTTTCAAGAAGAAAACTGACATGGATGGTAATGTAATTACCTATAAATCAAGGCTAGTAGTAAAAGTTTATAGTCAAAATGAAGTCATTGACTATGATGAAACCTTTTCACCAGAAATCATGCTAAAGTATATCATGATACTCCTTGCCATCGCTACTCATTATGATTATGAGATATGGCAAATGGATTTGAAAAAACCATGTTCCTTAACGGAAACCTTGATCGAGATGTATATATGATACAACCTAAAGGATGATAATACATCTCAGGATGACTCGAAGGTATGCAAGTTGCAAAGGTCCATTTATAGACTTAAGCAAGAATTAAGGAGTTGGAATATTAGGTTTGATGAGACAATTCGAGAAATTGGTTTTGTGTTTAACACTAATGAGCCCTTTCTATATAAGAGGGCTAGTTGGACTGCGATCATTTTCCTTGTATTATATATCAATGACATATTACTAATAGGAAATGATATTCCTTTTCTTCAGATAGTTAAGTCAGGGTTGTCAAAGAAGTTCTCCATGAAAGACCTTGGAGAAACAGCTTTTATACTTGGAAGAAAGATCTACTATGATAGATCATGAGGCTGCTAGATCTTTCTCAAAGTACATATATAGATAAGGTTTTAGCTAGATTTAATCTTGAGTAGTCAAGAAAGGGTTAACTCCTATGTCTCATGGGATTAACCTTTCTAAATCTGAGTGTCCAAGAACACAAGTGAGATTGCACATAAATGGAATTCCATATCCTTCGGCAATAGGATCCATCATGTATACTATGTTATGCACTGTTACACATGATGTATGCTGTAGAGGCGATTAGGGCGATATATCTTAATTAATTTTAACGTACAAACCGTTTCGAATTATTAGTAATAATAATTAAGGCATCTTTGTTATTTATCAGTGCTTTTATTTATTTATGTATCTCGCTGGTATCATATGTGTATAGAATTATGTATATGCACATTGATAAGATAAAGTCCATGACTACTTCATAGCGTAAAAGTACAAGGACATAGTAGGAGCTATGTGGTGGGAGAATTGTACATACGTGTTACTATGAATAGTCTAAATATCCATAGTCATAGTTTCATTGAGTCTAAACATCAATGAAGCGGACAGACTCACATGTCTAGGTTTACTCCTTGGATTAGATCCAAGCAGCAGATGTCACGAGTTGAGTTGAAGGTGGTACCTTGAGTTAACACATGAATGTATTCAGGTAATACAATGGAGACCGCTAGAAGACAGACACTAAAAAATAACTATATCCATGTGTTGGTGTTATGTCTTATTGTAGTAGCAGTACAAGTATCCTCAGACCTGAGATACTAGTTAACTTATGTATGAGTTGCTATACTTTGGGTCATACTTATTCATACCCTGGTGATCAGGATGATACGGGTGATTATCACATGTTGGTAAGCTGAGTAGTTAAGATGGGATCCATCACTTTTGATATAGTGATATAATGGGAGATGTACCTAGGTCCCCTTGTTGAAGAGACACACTCATAAATCTCTGATAAGAGTATAAGATTGATAGAATGTGTTTCTAGTCAATCTTGATACATTATGGCGAGTGGTGTTCTTCGTGAACAAGTTTGATTTCTAGGATAGATACACTTATTACATGAGCTGACACTTAATCCAAGCTCAATAAACTGGATGGTACTTAACTTTATGGAAAGAGTGTATTGTATTAGTTACTATTGTAGAAATGGATCAAGTCACTGGCACATGACATTCTGAGTATAGGGGGATCATACACCTTTTCTATAAAACCCATTTTATCATCTAGAGTTATCTGGTTCCATATATCTGGAACACTAAGCCTAAAGGTTCTTGGATGGGAAGCCAAGTTTAGGTTAACCTCGAGCGGCTCTATACTTTGGGATCTTATGAGGTCATATAATTTGGGTATTTACTAGACTAAGTAAAGAACCTATAGACTGGGTCTATGCCGAGAATTTTAGATTGTCGAATTTTGTTGGATAAATTATTAATTGGATGGAAAAATATTAATAATTAAAAGGATTAAAGGAGAAAATTGGGTAAAATTGCATTGAGCAAAGCAAGGGAATTTTTGCCATTATGAGTGGGCCCTAGACAAACAAGAGTTAAGCGGGGTGGGGTCTGCGTGGCTGCCCGAGAGCTAAAAAGCTCGCGGGTCACTAGTGTGGGGGCTTGGCCCACGTGCACTATAGGGTAGTAGGCCCACAAGCGTTGAAAATGGCAGAGCTTGCACGGGCCTGCTAGCGTAAGCTGCAAGCTAGTCTTACAAGGCAATGCAAGCTCTTTAGGGCTTACCTTACGGGGCTGCCACATAGTCCGTGCAAGTGAGCTATGCGCGGGTCACCCCGTAAATCCCAGGGATCCACGTGGTTGACCCTTTGTGGGATAGGGTTTTTCCCTATCCCACATTGAAAAAGGGGGAGCATTCAGCTCCCCTTTTCCCTATAAATAGCTGCTCTCTCCTCCTCCTTTGATCACTTCAGCTCAGCCTTTGTCTCTAAGTTCAACATCTTTTCTTTGCGAGATTTTATGAGATCCTCCATGAGTTTCTCAGATCGATGAAGAACTCTTTAGAAGGCTCTTTCTATTTTGAAGTGAGCCTTCTCAATTAATATTTTTGGGTTGGTCTTCGAGGGGTCTAGCAGCTGCTGTCTACCAACGAGTTCTACCTCAACAGAGGTTTTGGTTGGTGAAGATCCGTGTTGATCAATCATAGAGGCTATCCTAGTTTAGAGGCTGGTGCCAACGGTGTTATGCCAAATTACTCTAAGGGGATGCCACATCCAAAAGAGATAGAATCTTGCATCAACTAGTAATGTTCTTAACTTAGATGATAGGGTTCCTATATAAGTTTTATAAAGCTATTGGCATCCATGGAACCTTTCAACTTAGATTATATCAATCATGGCATGCTTAGGAGATCCTTTAGTTTAATTTTAAGTTTAGAAATTCCTTCTTGCAAGTTTCATGCTCAATTATTATCTTGATTAACCAGCAGTGGTATCAGAAACTACCTTATGTTATGCATGATTGATTATAATATGTTAAAATTGGTATTTTCTATGAATTGATTAATGTATGCTATGCATGACTTAGGTTTCAATTCCTATTATAGAAAATGATGTGATACTTAGATTAAGGTTTTACTCAAACATAGTCTAGGTGATTATCATATATATTAACAATGTTTTAACACACGTGTAAATACTTTAATTGGGGGTCATCC
>CATIWQ010085179.1:0-17567 GCA_949673415.1 Euphorbia schlechtendalii | reverse complement strand
CAGAAAGATTGAATTTCGAATCCGTCATCTCTACCTTTGTTTTGGGTTTCTTACTCGGCACCTCTTCAACTAGTCGAAGTTTTACTGTGGCATGAAGACATTCAACAACAGAAACGACGCCGTTGTCAGCCAATTCCACTACAAACATGATATTGAAAGACGGTAATCGAATTTTAGGCGTTCCTCCACTCGCTAAACAGAGATTGGCAAAACCCTCTTTCTTCACTTCCAATACTTACTTGGCCTCTCCAAATTCTCCCCTTCTCTGTCATTTCATCGCCAAAACCGGGTAATTTCTTTTCGTTCTTTCTCGTCAATTTTGAAATTCTGCCCCTCATTTGGATTTTTCTCCAATTTCGGTTACAAGATACTGGATATAGGCATTGTTGCCGAATTCAAGACAACTTGTAATCTCTTGGCGGAGGGTCAACCTCTGTAACGGTGGATTTGGGCGGCCGGGGATGCACCGGCCTCTGCTGACTTAAATTAGACAAAAAATGATGTTGTCACTATCTCATCCTTTACAAAACCATTGTTGTTACCTCAAAGACTCTAGCTTTCTCCCTAGCACTAGTTGTATTTGGAAACCCAGAATTGGTTTTGAAACTAACAACAAACCCAGTAAGTTATCTCTTTCAATCTCTTGCTCGTCCCCTAAAATTGTTCGCGACACTTTCCTTGATAGACATGTTAGGAGGAATAACAGGATTAGGTTTGTTCTAAAGCTCAAAACTTTACTTCTTTCCAAGCCAAAGCACTACATTCCACTCCACATCCTTTCCAAATGCAAATCCTACCTTGCCCTGCCTGATCGCCGTTCAATTTCGTCCATGATCCATCGTTATCCTTCCATTTTCGAACTCTTCGAAACCCCCACACCACATTTGCCTTTCAATGCCACGAAGCCAAGCTATCAGCTCTGTGTTCGTCTAACTCCAACTGCAGCAAAACTAGCCGCTCAAGAGTCTCAACTCCAAACCGCCATTGCCGATATTTTGGCTACCAAACTTGAGAAGCTTCTGATGATGTCATCCCATCACCGAATCCTCTTATCAAAGCTGGTTCACCTTGCCCCTGATTTTGGTCTCCCCCCTAACTTCAGGTCTCGCCTTTGCAATGACTATCCCGAAAGATTTAAGACTGTTGACACCTCTTATGGCCGCGCCCTTGAGCTTGTGTCATGGAATAAGGAGCTTGCTGTTCCATTACCTAAACCTCCTAATGTTTCGGTTGATTTGATTGTGGATAGACCTTTGAAATTCAAGCACTTGAGACTCCGAAAGGGGCTTAATTTGAAGAGACGCCACAACAATCTCCTTATCAAGTTTTCCGAATCGCCTGATGTGTGTCCATATAACACATCGTTTGAAGAATTTGCGAAAGGTTCGGTAGCGGCAGAAAAGAGAGCTTGTGCTGTGGTTAGAGAGGTGTTGGGAATGACTGTCGAGAAGCGAACTTTGTTAGACCATTTGACGCATTTTAGGAGAGACTTTGGATTTTCGAACCAGTTGAGGGGAATGATTGTAAGACACCCCGAGTTATTCTATGTTAGCGTTAAGGGGCTCAGAGATTCGGTGTTCTTGACCGAATGCTTTGATGACAAGGGTAAGCTTCTGCAGATAGACGAAACTTCGGCTATAAAGGATAAGTTGATAGAGTTGGTTTGGGTGTCAAAGAGAATCAGAAAGGAGAAAAGAAAGCGCACTGCAACGTTTGGCCGAGATGAATCTATTGAAGATAGCAATGTATTTGAGGATGAAGATGACGATTATGATGATGGGTTTGAGAATCTTTTCGAGTTTGAAGATTTGGGTTTAGATTTCGATGTCAGCAATGAGCAAGAAGGTCCTCAGGGTTTAGCCGAATTATGGACTACCGATGCCTCTTTCAGGAGAACCAATGAGGAAACGCCATCTGTTGAACCTTGGTAGCTAAAGAATGGCATTGTACATATATCTTTCTACAATAGTTGGTAAAGTTTTTTTTATCATTTTAACCAGAAAACTTTGACAACATATAAAATGCTGTTGTTTTACTTAGCCCGTACTCTCAGATTTGCGAGTCATGTATCATAATGGTTTGACATTTACAAGGTCACATTTTCATACATTTGTTGTTAACTTTGTTCTCGAGTGATGGATAGATTAAGTTTTTTATCGTGGAAATTGATGATATTGTTGATTGTCAATTTTTCTTGCGGAATATTGACAAAATTCCACTCGGTTAATTGTCCTGTTCTTATAATTCAAGGAAATGTGTGTGATTATATTTGTGTACACTTTTGCACACATTTAAATCTCTGCATGATGCAAATGACGCAGTAGTTACTCCGTTTTCCCCCTTAAAACATGCTTGCCACTTTCTTTTCATTTTTTGTACTTTTCCCTTTATTAAGGATCAAATTCCTTTTAGTTTGGCATCAGGAGTCGAACTAGTCCAAAATCAACAAATGGCAACATGTTTACATGTCATTTTCGACTAATTTGATTCAAAATGTCAAGTTGAGAATCGATTTGGTACCAAACTTTATTTTGGACTAAATTGATTCTAACATTATGAAGGATTGAAGGCATATCATCTCAAAGTTCTACGACAAAGTTCATTGGAAGGGAATTCTTAATTTATGCAGTCTTTTGAATGCCTTCTATTTGATTAGTACAAAAGCCATCACCAAATAATGATCTGACAACATATACTATAATAAGATACGTTCACGGCTAAATTAGCAAGATAATTTTATTTATACACATGCATTATTACATTGTTCCAATTTGTAATATAATACTAACAGAGCATAACATGATTAACAAAAAAATATTTCCCTTTAAGATTCTGGAACTAGAGTAGTAGCTACTATAGGACTCCTAACAGTATATTTGCCTTCATTGTGAACCCACAACAATGAACCATGTATAACCATTTGTTGTAATTTAGGTTCCTCAACCTGCAATCTCAATCTGTAACTCAGCTTCTCGTTCTTGTTCTTGAACACCAATTTTTCCGGCTCGACTGCCACCTTCATCCCACTCATGCCTGTCACTTTTGCGCTATAACTTGACATCCCATCTCCCACATTAGTCAAAGTCCTCGTGAACACAGTCTCCTGACCTGAGTCTGAGTTGACATAAGCAATGAAAGACGGGTAGTTAAGATCCAAAGACTCGTTTCCACAACTGGGATTGTTATATTTTGTGATGATCTGTATTTGTTTCCTTGTATACTTCATTGCGCACAGAAGTCTTAAGTAGTCTTCCACTGTTGCATCATATACAAGCCCGGGATCAAGTGATTTGCTCGGATTTATATGTCCAGAGCCTACGTCTAGAGGGCTTGCTGGAGAATCGTTGTTTCCTGCATCTTTGATGGGACTTTCGGTGTTGTCTAGCGAACTCGATGTGGTCATAAGGGCTGATCGAATGGCTGCTGGGGTCCACAAAGGGTGCGCCTTTTTTATAAGGGCTGCCACGCCAGCAACGTGAGGGGCTGCCATTGAGGTTCCTGACAAGAGATTAAATTTGCTGAATAAAGGATGTAAATGTAATTTTAATCCAAATTCAGCTACTGAACTAATTGGAGGCCATGATGATAGTACTAACAAGCCAGGGGCTAAAAGGTCCGGTTTTAGGACATTTTGGCAGCTCGTAAATGGCCCTCTAGAGCTGTATCCATCTACCATTGGTGCTGGTTTTGTGCCAATTGTTGTCTTCTTAAACTGCAGAATTCCTGTTGGATCATTGCTCTTCTCTGTATATTCTACTACATTTTTTCCATCTTTGATACCGATAAATGCGGCTTGAAACGAAGTGCGAACATATTGTTCTGATGGTGACAAGTCCGCTATGAAAACCGCTCCTGATACCCCTGCAGTCTCTGCGTTTTTTATTTGGCCACTTAAACTCAAACTAGCCTTGCACACAATTATCATGTTCTTAACCTTCTTCATTTCCTCCACATCTCCACATCCATTCAAGAAAACAAGAGGCCTTGGGGTTAAAGAGTAATTTCCTGGATACAATGACCAGAAACCGAATTCCTGGCCGTCGCCTAAAGTTAAAACCCCCCCAAAACCGCGGTCTATAGTACCCGCGCCAACTGTTGTTAGCCACGGTGCCCCGTTTAACACTGTGTAAAATCCAGGGCCATCGTTACCAGCTGATGCAGCGACGAAAATACCCTTCTGAATCGCTGCAAAAGTAGCGATGGCAATAGGGTCGTCTCCCAAAAACATGCTATCCGTCTCTAAAGCTAACGACAAAGACAACACATCAACCCCGTCGGTAATTGCTAGATCAATAGCAGCAAGAACATCAGACTCGTAAACACCATATTCCCACACTGCTTTATACATAGCGATTTTAGCCCTTGGCGCCATTCCTCTAGCCGTACCACTAGCATAACCGAAATAAGATGCGCCATTCACGAAATTCCCTGCAGCAATCGAAGCAGTGTGTGTTCCATGTCCAATACTATCTCGAGGCGAATTAACCGAGATTTTCAACTTCGGGTTATTTGCGAGCAGACCCTTGATGAAAAAATGTGCACCTATAACTTTCTTATTACATAACGAAGCATTGAATTCACATCTTCCTTTCCATCTAGAGGGAATCGGTTTCAATCCTTTGTCGCTGAAGCTCTCACTTTCTGGCCAAATTCCTGTGTCAACTAATCCAATGATGATATCGTCGCCAAAATTCAAGGCTGGCCAAGCACCAGAAAAAGGACTCAAGCCGAGAAATTGGGATGTGTGGGTTGTGTGGAGTTTAAGAGGACGGTCTTTGGTGCTTGAAATATAGCCAGGAGATTTTTTGAGTGCTTTAAGTTCAGAATGAGTGAGATAGGCACTGAATCCATAAATTGAATTTGAGTAAGAATAGATATGCTTGGAGTTGAGGGAAGTAGTTGGGTTTTTTGAAGTGTTTAAAATAGATGAAAGTGTTGCTAAATACCAGTTATGATGATCTGAAAATGGTCTAGGCATGGCTGAGAGGTTCATATGAATGATATGTGCATTTGAAGATTGAGAGAAAACAATGGTGAAGCGAGGGAATATGAGCAGACTTGCACATACTAATGCCATCTTCAAAACTTGGGAAGCCATGGCTGAAGTAATTAGTAATGACTTTAGAGAAAGAAATTATTTGGTTTTATAATAGCTATGAATCTAGGCACAACTTTATTTTGCTTTTTAAGTGGGAAAGAATAATTTTAAGTGTATAGTAATGATTATCAAACAATTATTTTAACTGTTTTGGAGATAAAATTTTATCGACAACAATAAAAAAAACTATCAACACACCTTAAAAATCTGCCTAAGGGACCTAATTATCACAATAGATGCTAATTAAAGAAGAGACCAAGGCACAAAGAAATGGATTCCTTTTCTCTTCAAAGGGTCACTCGACATTTTTTTTTATTATCATGAACTTCTTTTACAAAAGAATATGGCCCCAATTGTGACATGATTTTCCCTTTCCCTTTGGAACTCATCTTTCTTTTGCTGTTCATTGTGTGAGGGCTTAAGGATTGAGGATATTTTTGTCAATTATTTTAATGGGTTATATATTGAGAATGTGGTTTTCAGGGAATGTAAAAAAAGTTGAGAATTATCCTATCAAAAGCATGAAAAATGGATAGATAAGGTAAATCAAACTCATATCTCCTTGTAAGTTTGTTTAGAGATTATTTGGAGCAACAAATGTCTTCTTTGGGTCTACACTATGTCGTTTGGCGAAAGGAGAGGCAGGAGATTTTTGTAATAATGTCTTTTTTTTGTGCTTGCATTGGTTATTTTATTGATGTTTTAAGATAAATCTATTTAATTCTTCATGCTAAAATAATTAGAAAAACAGTGTCTATTAGTACATGATATAATTCATTAATTGCCATCTTTTATAAGTACCTTTTTTTATTCATGAATGAAAATTAGCTGATACACCCAATAACTCAGAGATCATTCTATATTTTAACCGTTGAAACATGATAAGATATTACAATATTGCATATTACAATCGTAAGACTGAAAAAAATATGCTCATTTTAAATGAAAAATATGCATATAATTAGGGGAGAGCATTGGTCGGTTCGGTTTAACCGAACAGAACCAAATAAATCAAAAATCAAATAACGGGAAAAATTAGAAACCTAATACCAAATTTAATAGATCTGGTCATCGAACCTCAATATTTAGGTTTAGTTTGGTTTCATATAAAATCAAATTGTATTTATATGAAAAAAAATTTAACAATTTTTTGTGAGAGCAAAGTTAAAAATGAAATGATTGTTTTCATGTTAAAAAATTAATTATTGTTTGAAAAAACAAAATTAAATTTAACGATCATTATAACAAAAAATTAAACAAATATATAAGGAATGAACATAACCAATAACAGGCAAATTACTTTTCCCATTTCAATAACCTAAAATATAAGATATAAAAAAAATTATATTATAAAATTTGGACAAGAATAAAATATGAATGAATCCAAAAATAGAAAAGAACTTTAATTTTTTTAATTAGGTTAATTAGTTTCAATTCTCGATATAGTTTTTTTCTCAAAACCGAGAACCGAACCTAAAACCAAACTACTAAAATATTAAAATTAAGAACCGAACCTAATTAGTTTGGTCCGATTCTCAGGTTCGGTTCAATTCTTTAAATTTCTTGCTCTTTCCTGTATATGATGACCATGACAAAGTAATAACAAGACTAGATTTTCAAAAGTATGCAAAAACTAAAAGTAGTAAGTATGCAAAAACTAAAAGTAGTGGAGTGGTTGGAATCTATGACATGTCTATATTGTTATTTGTACTCTCTTAATACTGTATAATTTATTTTATGCTTGTAAATTGTTTTGTTGATGGTGCAAGACTCGTATATGATACTCCATTAAGACTAATTAGTAAAAATAGTTTTTATTTGGCCTTTTATAGTAGAATAAAATATACATATTCTTTTATAATCATGCAAATATATATTATAAGAATCTTGTAATACTTTTTCTAAAACATACAAATCAGGTAAACTTGTGTAGGCCTAGACATGGGATGAGTTAAACGTTGGATTTAAAATCCAAAAATATCAATCAATGCAAAATAATATCACGTCAAAAAAACTAATATCATCTATGTTCAAATATCCATAATATATATAGAAATTATGTACATAATTAATTGGACCATACATGTGTATTTATATAAACTTTAAGAACAACTTTTTAAACTTGGTTACTAGTCTAGAATAGACCTGACATATAAATTCATGTCTAAAGTCTAAACCTATAGTGTAGAGATTGGGTGGGCCTGCTGGGTAGTATCGGCTCAGTGAGCAAGTCCGTACTCATATAGTCCAGTTCTTAATTTTTGAGATGCTCTTGAACATTGAACTGAACCTTTGGTCTATTTATGGAATGTTATATTTTTGGTTTTGAAATTTTTTAAAACTCCTCGATTATCTAACATTTTTTGGGCTCCTCAAAGATCCGTAGCATTCCACTTTTATTTTAACTTCAAATTATATAGCAAGCTATTTCTTTTTTTTTTACATTGAAAAACCAATTTGTTATTCGATGTGTTGTGTTAGTTCGCGGAAGTTCGAGAATACTACATATCCTCATGATGGTATGATATTATCCATTTTGGGTTTCAATCCCTCATAGATTTGCTCTTAGACTTTAACCTTAAAATGACTCGTACCAATGGGGATAAGATGCATGCATGTTTATATAAGCCAAAATGTCCATTCCTTGAACAAAGATTTATTGAGCCTCCCCTCGACCGATCAACTATCCGTCTACAACACCAACTTTTTCGCTCTAAGGTGATGGAGGACACGTGCGCTTTACATAGAGCACACGTGGTTTCACAAATCTTCAATGATAAACTGAGTGTATCACTTTTTCTTCGACTCTCTGAGGATTCATCCACATGGCGACTAAGTTGGAATATGGCTTTGATACCACATGTTGCGTCAGTCTACGAAAGCCCGGTGATACCACATATCCCCACAATGATATTATATTATTTATTTTGGGCTTAAAACCCTCATGGTTTTGCTCTTGAGCTTTAATTCCAAAAGACCTCATACCAATGAAGATAATGTGCATGCTTATAAGTCAAAATGTCTATCTTTTTCTTTCTCAACAATGTGGGATGCTTGTTTGCCCAACACGGTGTAACAAGTTGTTTGAACTCAAAATAGAACATTCATTCTTTGATTTGATGACGAGCTGTGACGTACCAACATTTTAATCCTCTCAAATTTGACCAATTTAATATGTACCATGCTAAAGATCTTCTATGTAAAAAACAATAGTATATGCTCGTGATAACTTCTTACATATCTTAGTTACAATAAAATCTCTTCATTCCGAAATTCAAACATGAAAAAACTATCATATAGTCAGTCTGAATTAGGAGAGAGTAAAAAAATCGAAAACCGAATCGGATTCGAATCGAACCAAATCGAATGTATTCGGTTAGGTTTTTGGTTTTATATATATTTATTGTTATTGATTTTGATTCGGTTCAGTTTAGGAAAAAAATTGATTAATTTTAAATTAATTTATTTAATTTTTTATTATTTTATTAATCTTTTCATGATCAATTCACATTTAATATGTGAAATTGAACTTTTTATTCAAATTAACAATGAATTACATATGTTAAGAATTATTTTATGTTGATTTCAATCATTTTAAATTAAAAAAAAATTACGTTGGAAAAATAAAAATAATCAAAAAGTATATAAAAATAGTTTATTGGTACAAAACCGAACCGAATCGAAATAATTCAGTTCGATTCAAATATAACCAAAATATTTTCGGTTAGATTTTCGATTCTCATATTTCTTTCTAAACGATTCGATTTTGGTTCGGTTTTTGAACCGAATCGAATCCTAGTCTGAATTGCGGACTAAGTTATACCTGGAAGTTACATCATTCATCAATTTGATCTTAAAAGGAAAATCGTCAATTTCTTGAACTTGTCTCCGTTTTCATGTTGTAACTAAACAACCAAATCCTTGTAGAAAAGAGATTAAAAAAATAGATATTGAAATCAACGAGTAAATATGGAATTTTCCTATAATTAATTAATACTAATAACAACTAGTAATAAAATAAAGAAAGTAAACTAACAACTGCCGAGTACGACACTGTAACACCTAAACTAGAAGAAACAGAAAAACAATTAATTACGCCTTCCATTTTCCCTCTCTTTCTCTCCCCCCCTTCTCCCCTTTTGACACTTCTTCTTTTGCGTTAGCTGTTCACATTTTGCTGCCTACAAAAGCCCCTTCCTTCAAATACCATTTCCATTTTCAAACCCTCTCTCGAATTCTCTGCAATCTATCCGGAAATGAAGGTATGCGTAATCTTTACACTTCTTCGGTTTCTTTTTCGTCAAAAACCGAGATATCAATGGCCTTCTCTGTTTTCTTTTACAGGGTTTTAGTTCTTTCTTTTTTCTCCCTCTTCAAATTCTCTTCATTGCCTTTTGTCTCTTCAGTTCCGGTTGTTCCAGTCTCAAGGTTTGTTTACTATACCAGTTGATCTGTTCCTTTATTTCGATTGTCATTCTTGGATGATTTTCAGTTTCTTTAACTGTTTTATGATCAAACAGTTGGGTGAGACCTGTTCTAATACATGCGATTCTGGATTGAAATGCGAAACTTGCCCTGCTAATGGAAATACCCGACCCAGATGTGTTCGTACCCGGCCTTTGAGCCCGACATCTAAGGTTTGACACCGATATAGTTCAATTATTTGTTGATGTGTTGATTAATAGCATGTTAGGTGTTTGATGAAATGACCAAAAGAAATAAAGTGTATTGATTCATTATTGTTGGTTTGGTTGTATCATGTGGTTGGTTAGGTGAAAGGTCTGGCATTCAACCAATACTCGTGGCTCACAACTCATAATTCATTTGCAATTACAACTTCTCAATCCGGAACTGGTTCGGTTATGTTAGCTCCTACAAACCAAGATGACTCTGTTACCAGTCAACTTAATGTAAGATCATTGTAAATGCCGTACTTTGAGTTTTCTTTTTTTCACTGTTTGAAATTTTAATATGAAACCAGATTTTTTTTCCCTTAGCTGATTCATGGTTGACTTTTCTTGATAATACTATTCAAATCAATTTGAATTAGTTTATATTATACCTTTCAATTTCTTTATTTTTATTCAAGGAGGGATTTTTCTAATAATAAACAAAAGGAAAGTTTAGTATTCTTTATTACTATCATCTAAATAGTAAAAGTTCAGAAAGTCAATTCTCATTTTTGAATTATGTGATGGTTTCATAAACTGGTTGTTGTCCTCAGTTAATGAGGCCTTAAAACTTTTATCTTGCTCTTCTTTATACTATTCTTTCAAATGAGTTGTATTTTCTTGTAGAATGGGGTTCGTGGGCTTATGCTTGATATGTATGACTTCAAGAACGATATCTGGCTTTGTCACTCTTTTGGCGGAAAATGCTACGACTTCACAGCATTTGTAAGTTGATCACTTGAGATAGGCTATATATATATACATAACTCCTATTACAATGATGTGATTATGTTAGTACTTAATACGTTTCCTCTCACGAATTGATCAAATTTCGAACTTTTCTTCAGCAACCAGCAATCAATGTGCTGAAAGAGATTGACACTTTTTTGGGCGCAAACCCTTCAGAGATTGTTACTATTTTTGTGGAGGATTACGTGACATCCCCACAAGGCTTAAGCAAGGTTTTCAATGCATCTGGTCTGAACAAATATTGGTTCCCAGTAGCAAAAATGCCTAAAAACGGCGAAGATTGGCCAAGTGTGGATGACATGGCAAAGCAGAACGAGCGGTTGGTAGTATTCACTTCAAAATCAAATAAAGAGGCCACTGAGGGCATTGCTTATAACTGGAAATATGTTATAGAAAACCAATGTGAGTTTTATTTTTCAGTATCATTTTACTACTTTGCAGAATATTTCTACTTGGTTAAGAGTGAGCCACAAATATAATCTTCTATACAAATTGCAGACGGGGATAACGGGACCATTGCAGGATCATGTCCAAATAGAGCTGAATCACTCCCAATGAACTCAACAACCGCATCACTAATTCTTCAGAACTATTTTCCGACCAATCCAAATGTAACATTAGCATGTGTGGACAACTCAGCTCCATTGATAAGCATGACCAACACATGCTACAAAGCGGCTGGAAATCGGTGGCCAAACTTCATTACTGTCGATTTTTACAAGGTATATACATTTTATGATTCAATAGTTCAATAATACATTCAAAATCGGATAATACTTATTTATTCAACTTTTTAATCCGTCTTTGTAGTTGAGTGATGGCGGAGGTGCCCCAGAAGCTATTGATCGAGTAAATGGTCAACTTACTTGTGGCTGTGAAAATATCGCCTATTGCAGGGTACGTAACAAACAGTTTAAGAACTCATAAAAAATCTCATTTGTTCTCAAGATTATGCAACTAAACTTAAATTAA
The DNA here is from genome assembly GCA_949673415.1 of Euphorbia schlechtendalii. Lineage (NCBI taxonomy): Eukaryota > Viridiplantae > Streptophyta > Magnoliopsida > Malpighiales > Euphorbiaceae > Euphorbia > Euphorbia schlechtendalii. Next base: position 6,077 of record CATIWQ010085179.1, on the reverse strand, counting down.
TATGTAACAGGTAAATGCTACGCGAGGTACGTGTGATGTGCCGCGTCTTGCGCCCCCTCCACCTGCTGCTGCTGCTGGATCCGCACCACCTTCTAGAACTTCCACTGACTCAAGTAACGCTGCTCATTCACTTATCAGATCGGTTTTCCATCTTAAATGGTTTCTGGGAATTATTTTTGGCACATTTGTTTTATTATTTCTTTAAATCTATATCGCGGGTGTGAATATGAATTGCGGCTTTTTGAGATTCTGGCAGTAAGAGTTCTATTTGAGCTTTAAGAGATAGATTTATGTCAGGTGTTGTGTGTATTCTTCTTTTATGTGTTTGTGGGTCAGTTTACATATAAATAATACATAATGTGTACAGATATGTAAAGTATACTTGGTTAATAAAAAAATTCTTTATTCTTGTTCCTGAATTTGTAATTATTTATAATAAGTGGTTATCCAGTTGTAGGGATTAAGATCTGGTTCTTCTTTATTTAGCACTAGAATTTAATAAGACTAAATTAGAAGTCACAGAAAATCTTTTTCTACAGCAACAAGTGCATTGCTTGATTCTCTATAGGAAAAAGAAGAATTATCAATGCATGGAGCCGTCTTTAACATATCATCAACTAAGCATTATTCTGTTGGACTGCGATTCAGTTCCCTTCAACATATTTTAGTTATAGACAACAGTGACTTTTATAAATTTCAGTTTTATTTTAACACGAATAGGAAATTTTGATGTGTGATTTCTCATATTTCCTCTTCTTTTCCTGATTGAACGTCTAAGATCTTTTTTTGTTGCAAATTTTCAAATGAATAGGGTTCCAAACACACATATTTGATTAAATAGGAATATAAATCTATAGAAGTCAAACAAAAATGTACAAAACCACCTTAATTAACATAACTATAAACCTAAAGAAATTGGCCGCATTATCACAAAACTACTACTATAACGGACTTCATGTAGACAACGTTTCCAGACCAATTCGGTATGAGATCACATTAGAATTTTCTCCGCTGAAAGACCCTAATAAATGGGAAGCAAGAAAAGTGATGATCAAATTTTGAAAAAGACAGAAACCAAACCCATATAACTGATTGAAAAGGATGTTGTTTGGGCACCAAGGATAACGCCCTAATGCCCATTAAAACCCTCCTCATGATTCTGTCCTAAAGATAGGGACAGTACCAAAATAACAAAACAAAGCCACATTCCAAGCTAAAAACTTCTTCTACAATTAATTATAGTACTAACAACTAACAAGCCATGTTACTTGAGGGTCCCCAACCATTGAATAAGAATAACAATAACACAAAAACAATTATATCCCAATCTCACTTTATGTACACACTTATATGGCTCTCAACCGGAAGAGCCTTCCTATAGACTTCCGAATCGACTCTTCTTAAGATTCACGTAATGGAACATTATCAACGGATGTTGTTCTATACGATATTTGCCCTTCCAGTGGTTTTGAAATTTCATTCTGCCGTCTTTGCTGCTTCGTTTGCATTCTTAGGATTATTGCATTGGGTTCGTCTTAGGTCATTTCCACCTCTCCTATCCTACAACCACATGTCAACGGCTCATTTGACATTGTAATTTCGTAAAAAATCGACAAAACGGCATAGAATAAGAAGTCTATTTAGTTTAGGAGGTTTTTAGGGATACATACATCTTTGTGGAGATCAGTTTCAAGCATATGCACTATTTGACCCATTTTCGGCCTTTTTTGTGTATTGGGGTCCACACAACGGAATGCAACAATAAGAGCTCGCTTCAACGCTTTCGAACAAGGCTTTTCAGGTAGCTTTGGATCCAACGCTGCCTCGGAATTCCTCTCGTGAACCAACTTCTTAAGCCAATCAACTAAGTTCACCTGAGAACACGAGTAAAAGTGAAAAATGAAACAAACATAAGAAAAAAAGGGCAACATAGATATACAAAAAATACTTATGAATCATAATCTAAAACCTCTTCTGGAGGCCGGCTATAATCCACCGGATTCCTGCCGGAGATGATTTCCATTAAAAGAATTCCGAAACTATACACATCGCTGCTTTCATTCAGCATGCCTGTGCTTGCATACTCAGGAGCAACATAACTACAAAATGAATTGACCAAATGATCAATTGTCTACATAAAGGCAAACAATATATTAAAAGATTGTAAGTAAGAGAGATAACACACCCAAATGTTCCCATTACTCGGGTAGTAATAAAGCTTTTTTCGGGGCAGATGAGCTTGGCAAGGCCAAAGTCAGAAACTTTCGAATTCCATAGCTTATCGAGAAGGATATTGCTTGATTTTATGTCTCTATGAACAACCTTTGGTTCGAGGCCCTCATGAAGGTAAGTTAACCTACATCAACAATAGTTTTTGAAGATTTCGTCATGGAAAAATGGAAGCATAGTAAAACAGACTAAACCAATAGTTGGAATTCAGATTTCAGATTTCGATTTTTATACCCTTTTGCAGTTCCAAGTATAATGTTCATTCTTATCTGCCATGTGAGAGGACTGCAAGGCCCTACTTCTCCATGAAGCCATTGTTCTAAGTTTCCATTGTTCATATACTCATACACCAGCATCCTTTCACAATCAACAAACCCTTTTTCATTCATCAAATACTAAATCCATAGCAAACTGAAAACGGTTAAATTGCTATTCACCGCCCTGGTTTACTTAGTATCTCCCCTTTTGAAATGACTAAAATACCCTTAGTGAAAAACGGAATGGGTTTTCGTTTGTATAGCAGCATAGCATTCGCGACAAACGTAGCAAATGCGCTGGGCATTCGCGACAAACTGACCAACCATATTAGCATTTGTTTATGGGGGTATATTAGTCTTTTCTGAAAATAACGGAATTGTTTAGCATAAAAAAATAGAGTACCGGTGAGATCCTTCAGCGCAATAGCCGAGCAATCTGACTAAATGCTTATGCCGGACTCTTCCAATTGCTTCAACTTCCACTTTGAATTCCTTCTCTGCCTGTCCCCTTTCATATGCACAAAATAAACATAACATTAATTCAAATTCATTTAAAATTGAATATTTGAGGGGATTAAAGCTCCGATTTTTTTTTACTTGTTGTTGAGCAAATTCTTGATTGCCACTATCTTATTGTCACCCAGAACGCCGCGGTACACGATTCCGTACCCTCCCTCGCCGACCACATTCTCGTCGGAAAACCCATTACTGGACTCGTACAGCTCTCTCAAAGTATACCAATGACCCCACCCCAAATGCGACACCTCAGGGCCAACAACACCCATCTGATCAACAGAACCGCCTTTGCCGGAATTCGCGTGATAAGAGATCAAATTCAGATAGCCTTTCCGGTGACTGCCCGTTTGATTTTCCTCTTCCTCCGGCGGAATATCCAACAAAAACTCCCCCTCATTTCCGGCGAATAATTCCTGGTGGCGTTGAATTTGAGGCTCGATTTGTTTGTCTACTTGCTCGACTTTGATTTCCTGTATCTCTTTAGAAATCGCCGGGATTTGGGGTTTGTTGCTGCTGTTGTTATTAGTTTTTGAGCGCTTAGAGGCGAGCCAGAGAGTAATGAAGAACAGTACTAAAACAAAAGACACGCCTAAGAAGACACCAAGAATTACCCATACTTTTAGTCCGAAAACTGTAGTAGGTTTTGATAATTGATCAGTCATCCCTGATTTCTGATCAGACATTGATAAATTAGAGAAAAGTGAGCATTATAGTTGCTTAAAAGGAGTGATGATGTTAATATGTTAGAGGTGTGAGCTGGAAGTGGAGATTAAGATGGGCGCCATAAGTGAAACAAGAGAGGTAGTTGGAGATTTAAAGGTTTTTTGTTTTTGTAATTGATTGAGATTCGATCAAAAAAGACTTTTCAAGTTAAGGGTTTTTGAAGTGCTTAAAATGGCGGTAATCCGAGTCTATAGCCTACTATATTTTTTAAATTAATAATTAAAAAGTTAGTATCTGGTTGGATTTAATTTAAAGATGAATATAATCTAATAATTATGTTTTCAGTTGAGTTAGTTTTTTTATTAAATGTTTCAAAATAAGTATGAAATTTTTTAATTATAACACAATTTAACTCTGGATATAATGATATAAATAATATCAATATTTATAAATTTATTCTATTTTACTTTTTATAATTATATGATTAAATATTAATTTTCTTTTTTACGAATTTATTATAATATATTTTTCATGAGAGAAAAATATAATAATTTTACCGAAAAATAAAGTAGAATATATATTAGGTCTAACATTTTTGTTTATAATGAAAGGTGGTATCCTATAAAACAGTTACTCGTTTAAAGTCCCTCTTAAAGTAAGATAATTGTCCTTTTCTTTAAAAAAAAAGTAACTTAATTTTTAATTTGAGAATATTTGTATATTATGTTTTCTGAAAATTAAGTTAATAATTTCAGTTTGACGTTAACTTAGTATTTTTCTTTGGATTCTGTATGCTTGGACTTTTTGTCGCATCAATCATTCTGTCCAAACAAGCTTTAAGGTTATTATATGTTATCAACGGAATTGTTGTACCCACCATAATTTTTTCAAAATTTATTCCGCTATCCAATGGAATTATATAATATACAGTCTACTGAATTTCTAATTGATTATAACATTTTAAGCATTCGTTCTCTTGGCCCTTTTCTATCTGGTGGCTCATGTCAATATTTTTGTCACCAAGTTCTTGATCAATATATTTTTAATAATAGAGTTAACTGTATGGGTAACACTACTCATTATTCATAACCAAAAACATCAATAATTTATTGATTCTATTTGTAATTTGCCTATTTCCCAGTTTTCAGGTAATTGTTTAATATCACTAGGAATATTACCTTATCAATCAACAGATATCATGTTGCCATTATGATGGGAAATTTGATACCATAATTCACTTCATAAAATTCACTCGTATACTTGTATTCAATAATATTGAATGGATATTGAGTTAAAAGAAAAAAACTTTATTTTTTTCACGGATTAAATACCTTTTTGGGGCGTGTTTTATACCTCAATTGCCCTTTTGGTGTCTGATCTATTGAAATTGCCAATTTGGTGCATAACGTATTCAACTTTAGACTATTTGGTACCTAGCATATCAAATTTTAATACGATAACATAAAAGACCATTGAAGATCGATAATTCTATGCATGATCAACGAAACATACTCATTCTCCAAATGACAATATAGTAATTTCACATTTTTTATGTTGTTAGATACACTTTATGTACTAAAATTAAATAGATCATGCACCAACTAAGCATATAGTGAATACGTTAAGTACCCAATAAGTAAAAAGTGAATATGTCATACATCAAATAAGCAATTTCATTAAGTCAGGTACTAAAAGGGCATTTGGGTATAGGACATACCCTAAAAAGGTATTTAATCCTTTTTTGCACAATACTGATGATAGTCTACAATTAATCAATTGCTTCCAAAAATTTTATTCTTTGAGAAACCTATAATCCACTTCTTGTTTTGACTTCATTATTTTCGTGTCATCTCCTTAACATAGTGATATAGATGACAAGGCATTAACCTACTTGGAGAAGGTTGATCGTCAATATGAGTGAATTTACAAGTTTTGGATTTTGATGAATTCTTGCCCTATTTCCATCGGAATTAGTCCCATGAATAAAATTTATTGCAAAGCAGTATACTATCATTCAGGCCCTCAATTTTATTCCTTTTGTTTTAGGGACTAAATTGCATTTTTCTAAAATTGTGTGCTTATTAATTTGTTTTGCCGTTTTGCACACGACTTCCCTGGATTATAAGTAGGCATGTAACACCTTCAATTAATAGTTTTTGACATCATAAGAATATCAAATCAAAACTTTTGCAATTCTTCTTCTAAGAGATTTGTGAAAAGTCTTTATTGTTGATTTTGCAATTTCATCAATTTCGATTATAAACTTTTTCCTGTGTTGATTTTCACTACGTCACATAACCTTTCTTATATATACATTCTTGCCAACTATGAGATAAATTGATAACCGGTGATCGGAACTATATAATGGCAAAATTAGTCGTATAACTCAACTAAAAAGATTTAAGACAAATA
>CATIWQ010085152.1:0-11673 GCA_949673415.1 Euphorbia schlechtendalii | reverse complement strand
TGTTTTTCATCAAGTAGAAGTAAGAACTTCTTAAGAGAGAAAAGAAGAAAAAATAAGAGTGAGTTGTAGTGTTGTATTTGAGTGAGTGTGTTCTTGTAATATTTTCCTTGAGTTTAATCAAAGTTGTTCTCTTGAGTATTATATTTCCAACAATCCTAACATCTCCAACACTCTCTTTCAAGTGCAACTGGGCTAGGACAAGTTACCACTTGTCAAACATACCATGACATGTCTCCTCGGAGGGTCAAAGTCATTAATTGGTCTGTTTTCTCCACTATCTCAAACTCCACCAAGACTTTAAATACAAACCCGAGATCGTTTGATTGTCAGGACTTTCTCTCACTTTGATACAATGTAGAGAATCTGTTGGCCTCGAGAGTGTCGAACTCTAATGAGCATACAAGTGGGTTCAGTTTATCAAACTCAAAATCAATTAACTTGTGTTAAGGCTCGATCTACACCACTTATATATTATTCTTTATTTTTGTTTATCACAGATGTGTAACCCAACATCTCCAACAAGTTTCCAATATGGGATACACAACTCCACAATTGCCTGAACACTAACGTTGCACAATAAAAGGTCTCGTATTGGCTAGAAGGTTTGAGATTTATGTGAGACCTTATGGGGTAAAATCCAAATGCAAATCCATGAGGGTTTAGGCCTAAAGTGAACAATATTGTATCATTATGGGGGAATATGTGGTGTCCTACGAGCTGCCAATAAGAGTCATGCCTTAACATTACTCATGATGTGGATGAATTTTCCGAATGTCGAATAAAGGTGGTACGCCTAGTTTGATCACCAATCATTTGTGTAAATGTGGTATTTTATGGAAGTTGTGTGTCCGTCAACACAATAGAATGGTGAAATCGTGTAAGTGGATGAACGGATGATTAATGATCGATGGGAAGATTGATGGCACCGATGTATGAGGGGAGGAATTTTTGGCGAACAAATGTCCCACATCGATTAAAATGCTCGATATTATGAGCATATAAGCATGAACAATAATTTCATCATTAGTATGAGGTCTTTTGAGATAAATCTTAAGAATAAATCTATAAGAGTTTAGACTCAAGTGCGCAATATTATACAATTGTACGAATACATGGTGTCTTGTGTACTGTCCAAGTATATGATATTTATAGGCACTTTCAAAACCTAATTGTTCTTGAAATCTTATATATAGGAGGTAATTGATGAATAATAATCTGGAAAGGAGGACGAACCCTACATGTGAAAGCACACTTTAAAGAGAGGGACCAGTAAGATCTTCATAGATATCGAATCTTTCTCTCTAATTATCTACATATATTTCATAATATATGTTTTATTTACGCCCCATAATTTACCTAATCAATCCTTGTACTTATAACCAAGTCAAACTACACATTTTTGTGAACTAATTTAATTTGCAAACAAAATTCAAAATAATATTAAATTTAATCATGACTAATCACAGTTTTCCTGTTTTGGATTACGGTGATTTTGTTTTTAACGAATTAAATATTACTTTACCTTTTATTACCATTTAATAAATTATCACATCAATGATCCGATGGTGATAAGGGGCAAAGTAATGAGGATTTTTTTTTTACTAAACAAGTAACCAAAACTTTGTTTTTAACAAAGTCACAATATAATTTACCTGAAAAAGTTAACATAAAAGTTCATTAAATTTATTTCATGTCAGTTTATTATGTGGTATTAGCATGAAATATCGGTTCAGTCCAAAAATTAACAACTTCAAACATAAGTTATTAATTTTTTTTAATATTGTCTGCATTAGCCTCTAACCATATATAAATATTTTATTTTATAATTTTTTCAGAATTATGAAATTTTTAATGATTGAGGATCTGAGATTCGAATTCAGGTTTCCATCTCTACTTTGCTTTGTGAGGAAGTGTGATCACTAGATCAAAGTCTAGTGTTATATAATTAAATTGTTTCTATCAATTCCCAATTAACTTATTAACAAGTGTTAAGGTCACTAAACTATGATTGTATTGTTCAAGGGTTTTATTAAGTTTTTATACAAAGGAAAGGTGTCATTCATTGGTTTGCATTTAATCTTTAATCTTCCGTTGCATCATCTATGATATATGATACAAATTAGTGGGCTTTTGTGCAAACCACTAATTTTCATTCAAACATTGAATTAGCCTTTATCACGTACATAATCTTCCATCAATTATGCAATAATCTAATATAAACTAGGCTAATCATGATTTTGTTCGTATTATGAACATATATATATAGTTAAATATATGCATATTTGACCAAAATAGAGACCCATATCCTTTTAGAAAGTGAAGCATATTTTTATTATTTTAAAAGACATTACTTGTAGAAAGTTGGTTAATATTTCTAGGCCAAATTAGCTTAGAAGAAGTTTCAGGATATGTAGTTAAATTCATAAATAAAATCTAATACAATTATAATTCCCAATACAATTCTAATTCCCAATACAATTCAGTATTGTACACTTATAAAATATGCATGATTTGTTAGGTTCCGAATAATTAATTCGGTAGTTAGATGATATGTGTTAACTAAAATAGATTCGTAATAACAATAGTAAAACAAGTAAAGCAATAAAGAGACACAGAAATTTAAGTGGAAACCCTTAAAAGGGAAAAACCACTAGCACCGATAACTCCACTAATAAATAATGGAAATACAAAATACAAGCTTTCTTAAGTATATCCAAACTCGAGGTATAATTTTAGGACAGTTGGAAATACCCTAATTTTACTCACAAGGTAAAATCACTCAACTCCTCCTCTCTAATTACTCTCTTGTGGTAATAAATTACTCTACAAGAGGAAACTCTCAAAATACTTTTTGTAGGAAACCCTCTACAAAAGAAGCTTGAATGTTTGCTTGAATATTTACTTGAATGATGCATTAGATGAATGGGAGGGTGCCTATTTATAGGCAATTTTGATTCACCATTCCAACCTTCCAATTAATGCCAACTACAAACTAATATCAACCAACTCTTCACTTTAATTAGCCAACTAGTTAGTTGAATTAATTTACCTTCTTCTTAGTTGATAACGTAGCAAATAATTTGGCACTAATTTGGTTGAGAAAAAAATGCATCCCTATTGATGTCTGGCTCCAACAATTCTCCCCCTCTAGACTCAAGGGGGGTATCAAGTCAACTCTTAATTGGAGCTTATACCGATCAACTCACTGCACAACTCAAACTTCTCCCGAGAAATCACTTTAGTTAGCATATCTGAAGGGTTCTCTTCTGTTGGAATTTTCTCAAGATGAAAAACCTCATTTTCTAGTTGCTCTCGTATCTAGTGATATCGAATATCAATGTGCTTTTTTCGAGAGTGATACATAGTATTCTTACTTAAGTGTATTGCACTTTGACTATCGTAAAATACTATGTAGTCTGCTTGCTTTTGACCCAACTCTTCAAAGAATCTCTCCAACCAAATCATCTCTTTTTCTACTTCAGCAGCTGAGATGTATTCTGGTTCGATCGTAGAAAGCGCAACATATTTTTGTAATTTCGATTGCCAAGAAATGCTCCCCCGGTAAATGTAAACACGTATCCCAAAGTTGACTTTCTATGATAGAGATCTCCTCCATGTTAGTATCAACATAGTCTTCTAAGATTGGTTTAGATCCTCCATAACAAAGCACTTCTTCGAGCTTCCCTTCAAATATCTCAGAATCCACTTCACCGCTTCTCAGTGTTATCTTCCCGGATTATCTAGGAATCTGCTTACAACTCCAATAGCATGTGCAATGTCTGGCCTTGTGCAAACCATTGCATATATCAAACTCCCCACTGTAGAGGAATATGGAATCTTTCTCATGTCTTCCTTCTCTTCTTTAGTTGATGGACAAGATTCTTTAATCAGCTTCAAATTAATGATAAGAGGAACGCTAACTGGTTTAGCATTTAGCATGTTAAAACGTTGTAGCACACACTCAACATATTTTTCTTATGATAGACATAACCTTTTGTTTCTTCTATCATGAATAATCTTCATGCCCAAAATTTGTTATGCCAGTCCTAAGTTTTTCATGTCAAAGGATTTCGCTAATTGAACTTTCAATTGACGAATTGAAGAAACATCGTGTCCCACAATCAACATGTCATCGACATATAATAACAATATGATAAAGTTGTTATCAAAGAAGCATTTGAAGTAGACACATGGATCTGCCTGAGTCTTCTTATAACCATGACTACTCATGAAAGAGTTGAACTTCTTGTACCATTGTTTGGGTGCTTGTTTCAACCCGTACAGACTCTTTTGCAACTTGCAAACCAGGTTTTCTTTCCCTTTTACTTCAAAACCTTCTGATTGCTCCATGTAGATCTCTTCTTCTAAGTCACCGTGAAGGAATGCTGTTTTCACATCTAATTGTTCAAGCTCAAGATTCAAACTTGCTACAAAGCTTAAGACCGCTCGAATAGAAGTCATCTTAACCATCGGAGAAAAGATTCATCGAAATCAATTCCCTTTTGTTGTTGAATCCTTTTACTACTAGACAAGCTTTATACTTCGCCAGCTTTCCATCGCCATCTCTTTTGAGCTTGAAAACCCATTTGTTCTTCAATGTTTTTCTACCTTTTGGAAGTTTGACTAACTCATAAGTGTTGTTTTTCTGCAAGAATTTATCTCGTCTTGCATCTCCTCCTGCCATAATTCTTTATCTGCATGAGTTAGAATTTCTTGGAAATTCTCTAGCTCCCCCTCATCGGTAAGGAGAATGTACTCAGAACTAGGATACTTTGATGTTGGTTGACGATCCCTAGTAGATCTTCTAAGCTGTTAGTCAGCTTCTGCTTGCTGGGTAGGTTGCTCCCCCTACTCATCAACATTTTCTTCTTCATAACGCTCCATTAGTTCCAGTAGTTCAACATCTCCACCAATTGCATTGTTTGATTATGAAGGAATAGTGCTAAGAATGACGCCATTCACAAACCATGACTTGTCATTTTTCTTGAAGCTTTGGATAGTCTCATTCTCTCGAAAGACTACATCTCTACTTCTAATTATCTTCTTCTTCTCTAGGTCCCATAGTTTGTACCCGAACTCTTCATCTACATATCCTATGAAGATACAGGGACTTGCTTTATCATCAAGCTTTGACCTTTTCTCCTTAGGCACATGTGCAAATGCCTTGTAGCCAAAGACCTTCAGATGAGAGTATTGAATGTCTTTTCCATTCCATACTCTTTCTGGAATATCAAAGTCCAGAGTGGAAGATGGTGATCTATTGATGACATAGTAAGCTGTGTGTGCTGCTTCTCCCCAAAAAGACTTAAGTAAGTTAATCATTTTGAGCATGCATCTAACCTTCTCCACAATGGTGCGATTCATCCTCTCTGCTACTCCGTTATGCTGTGGGGTACAGGGTACAGTCTTCTCATGTCGGATTCCATGTTTAGAGTAATAGTTCTTAAACTCATGAGATGTGTATTCACCACCATTATCAGTTCGGAGACATTTCAACTTCTTTTTAATCTCTCTTTCCACCATGACATGATACTTTTGGAATGATTAGAATACCTGATCCTTTATTCTTAGGAAATACATCCGCAGCTTCCTAGATACATCGTCAATGAAAGTAATAAAATACTTGTTACCTCCCAATGTCTCGATTTTAAAGGGGCCACAAACATCTGAGTGCACTAAGTCAAGAATACTTGACTTTTTGCTTGATGACTTGTTGAATGACACTCTATATTGCTTGCTAAAGAGACAGTAATCATATGAGGATAGTGGCATACCATTAGTAGAAGGTAAAAGCGCCTTCTTTGCTAGAATATGCAACCCTTTCTCATTGATGTGTGCCAATCTTTTATGCTACACTCTGCTGAAGACTCTTCTTCAACTGCATGCAATCCATCTTTACAAATGATTACATTTGTTTTTGTATAGTGTATAACATGTGGTTCCTTTTAGAATCACGAAGGAATTTCTTGTAAGCTTCCATTTCCTACTTCCGAAGAAATTTTCGAACCCTTCACGATCCATAACACTACAAGATATCAAGTTAAGCCTTAAGTCAGGAACATGCCTAACTTCTTTGAGGATGAGTGTGCGGCCAGTGTTCGTCTTGACACGGATGTCATCAATTCCAACAATTTTGGAATGGCCACTATTGCCCATCTTCACTAGGGATGACAACGGGTCAGATCCGGACCAGGTCCAGCTTGGATCCAGACCAGTTCCAGCTTGGACCTAGTCCGGATCCGTTTAAATGTATTAGACACGAATCCGACTGGATCCGTTGGATCCATAATTTTAGGATCCAAATCCAGATTCAACGGATCCCACGGATCCGAGTCCACATACGGATCCAAAACGGGTCCAAGTAATTAACATCAAATTCTTAGTTTCAGCTTCTATGCTTGTACATTTCACCATATTTTAAATAGTTTACATGCTCATTTAATTATGTTCATGCAATTGGACTTACGTGGATCTCAAATAATCTTAACTATCCAATATTTTCGAGATAAATACTAAATAAATCTTAACTATCCAATATTTTCGAGATAAATAATAAATAAAAAGTAAAATTAATCTTTAATTATGGATCCGAGTCCCAATCCGGGTTTCATTATAAAATCCAAACCCTGATCTGTATATATTATCTTGGACCCGGATCCAACTTGTATCTGACGGATCTATAAAATTAAGATCCAGATCCTAAAAAATGGATCCGGATTTACGGATCCGGGTTGGGTCCAGGATTCATTGCCATCCCTAATCTTCACCATCTCAAAATCTCCTACTTTGTAGGTGATGAAGAACTTCTTATTGGGAGTGGCATGATAAGATGATGTAGTGTCTATCACCCATTCCATCTCATCTTAACTTGAGACTTTAAGACATTGTTCTTCGTGATTGAAAGAAAGAACAACAATCTCCTCAGTTGCTGCAGTGGTGTTCTTGTTTTCTTTTTGGTTGTTGCCATCTTTTTGTTCCCTCTTTAGCTTTCGGCAGTTCCTCTTCAAATGGTATTCTAATCCACAGTGGTAGCATTTGACTCTACCCCTGAACTTGGATCTTCCTCTAGACTTGTCTTCGCCTTTGGATTTGTTTGAATTGTTGGAACCTTTTGTTCTACTCTGACCTTTGTATTTGGTGACAAGAGCTTAACTGCTTTTGTTAGCCGTGACTTTCCTCCTAGTCTCCTCGTTGAGCAGAGTGCTCACAACGTGGTTTAAGGACAGTATTCCATCTAGAGCAGAATTGGTCACAGACACTATCAAAGTAACCCAACTCTCTAGTAAAGAGCTAAGCAACAATAAGAATTGAACCTCATTTTCTAGTTTGGTTTTCATAGAAAATAACTGATTAATAGTACTTCAAAATTCATTCAGAAATTCGGCAACAGGAGTTCCCTCCTTATATTTCATGTTGACAAGTTTCCTTATCAGGAATAATTTGTTCCCGACAGTTTTTCGATCATAAAGATCTTGCAACTTCATCCATAATTCATGGGCAGACGTTTCCTCTGAGACATGACCGAACATGTTGAAATCTATCCATTTGCGAATAGTTCCAATGGCCTTTCTATTCAACTTGATCCAATCGGGATCTTTCATGTCTTTGGGCCTAGCAATGTCTCCTTCAATTTCTTCATGCATATCTCTACAGTTCAAAATATCCTCCATCATGGGTTTCTAAATTGACCAGTTGGACCCATTCAATTTGATCATGGATGTTGAAGAACCTTCCATTTAAATTAACATAGCCAATTTTGTGGGACCCCCTCTGATACCACTTGTTAGGTCCCGAATAATTAATTCGGTAGCCGGGTGATATGTGTTAACTAAAATAGATTCCCAACAACAATAGTAAAACAAGTAAAGTAATAAAGAGACACAGAGATTTAAGTGGAAACCCTTAAAAGGGAAAAATCACTAGCACCGATAACTCCACTAATAAATAATAGGAATACAAAATACAAAAGCTCTCTCAAGTATACCCAAACTCAAGGTATAATTTTAGGACAGTTGGAAACACATCAATTTTACTCACAAGGTAAAATCACTCAACTCCCCCTCTCTAATTACTCTCTTGTGGTAATAAATTACTCTACAAGAGGAAACTCTCAAAATACTTTTTGAAGGAAGCTCTCTACAAAATAAACTTGAATATTTGCTTGAATGATGCATTAGATAAATGAGAGGATGCCTATTTATAAGCAATTTTGATTCACCATTTTCCAACATTCCAATTAATGCCAACTACAAACTAATATCAACCAACTCTTCACTTTAATTAGCCACCTAGATAGTTGAATTAATTTGCCTCCTTCTTAGTTGATAATGTAGCAAATAATTTGCCACTAATTTGGTTGAGGAAAAAATGTATCCCTGTCGATGTCTGGATCCAACATGATTGGCCTAATTAAAATTTTTTAACTAAACCCATTGAGAGCCCCTAAATTGGTGTAAATAGTTAACTGCCCTTGACCTTTAAAATGCAAATCGTTACTCCTTAATTTTATAAAAAGCGCATTAGTTAATTTCATGTTAATTTCACTTTTTAAATGTGTCATTTTAAATTCTCTCCCCTACCAAAAACTAACACATGAAATTAGAATTGTAAATGTGATTTGGCCAAATTTCTTGTGCCTATTTCACAATCCCATATCATTTCTTTCATGTATTTTGTAGTGGTTGTGTTTAAAACCTAAAGAAATTCAAATAATTTTATTTCACATAGAAAATTTACATTTTTTCTAATTAAATTCCTTAAAATAATAATTTTTAACTTAAGGTATTAGTGGTTCCCTTAATTTGTCTTATCTCATCTATACGCGCATGAATTTTGGAAATGTTTCCGTAACTCCCTTTACTTGGCAAAAACTCATCAGTTTTTTTTAAATATCATATGTCGGTTTTTAATTGAAGAGAGAAAAATCAAAGAAATGTTGTTTTAAGTCAAACCAACCAAAAAGCTAACAAGTGACATTCATGGATAAATTTTTGTACTTTTTGAATGTTGATAGAGCTACATAGACTTTTGCAGGGGCGAACCCACCTACAAGGGAAAGGTGGTCTCAGCCCCCCCTCAATTCTAAATACATGTTATAATATTAGTATTCTGTAACATTATACAAATAACTTCCTTTAGACGAATAGGCTAAAGTGTATTTTGAGCCCCCTTACCCAACACGTCAAAGGTTCAATTCCTCGCTATGGCATTTTATTATAATAATTATCTCTCTAAAAATGGCGTCGTTTCTATATAAACGAAAGAAAAGAAAAAAAATTGTTAAAAGAGTATCCACTGAGAGTCGAAACTTGGTAATTTAGGTTTAGTATTCATTGCTTAAACCAACTTAAACATCCAACTTATTATTTCATGGATACAACATTTAAAGTATATAATTTATTTCTACCTCTTTCTACCAACTATTTTTTTTGGAGCTAACATATTCTGAAAATATACATCACTATTTCATGTTTCTAAAATAAAACAATATGTCCAATTAAAAATTAATTGGAAGCTTTCATTTTTTTAATTAATTTTTGAGTTTTGGTTCACATTAATATTTTATTATAACATTTAATTCACATGTATGTTTGTGTGTGTATCAATTTTGTTAAAAGTTTTGATCGATGTGGCTCCCCTCGAGTTTGATCTTGCGTCTGCCCCTGGACTTTTGCAATATTTAAGGGACAACTTATGAAATGAGACTAGTTGAATGAGCTACTAAATAGCTCAAAATATGCGTGTTAAGTATTATAAAAGCAAGTCCAACCATTTTCCCCATTAATCATTCCCCCAATCTCATTTTGCAGAATCTACAATGTTTTTTCTGTAATCATTTTCCCCATTTTTCATTCCCCAAATCATATTCACTTTAAAAAAAATAATATTTTATTATTAAACTAGCAAAAAAACAAAACAAAAACAAAAAAATACAAAAAAAGCAAAAAGTTATATTATTTTATTCAATTCCTCGAAAAAATAATATTACTTTATTCAATTCTTTAAAACAGGAAATTGATCATTTTTCATATTTAAAAAATTTCATTTTGAAGTATACTATATGGATAATTATCAACCATTCCTCGTATTTAATTCCTCGTATTTAATTCTCATTTCCAAGAATTCTTTGAAATTGGGTTCAATAATGCATAACAAACAAGCTGGGCTCCTCTAAACAGGCCATTTAAGGAGATCGCGTACTTGGACCCAAATGGTCCTAAATTGCTGGCCCATACATATGCTATATCGTAAAATTTCAACTTAATAATTTGGTAGTCATAATTGATTTTAAATTTCAAATGAAACATGGTATGTATTTATACAGTAAAATTATGGTGTATCACTAATGAAATTACTTTAAATTTATTCATTTTTAAAAATTAGAAGTGTATTTTGTAGGAATATTACTGAAAATCGATAACATTCATTTAGTTTGTAAAGATTTCCAATTATTTAGAATTTTATGAAAAAATAAATTATAGTTGGAGTTGAATGTAACATTAGGTTCAATATTTGTGTCAAACTTGTTTAATTTCATTTATGCATAGTATAGTTACGTTTTACGCTCTTGATGTCAATAATTCATCTTGGCAGTGCTAGGCTTAGGGATGGTAATGGGCCGGAACTGGATCTCATTTGGACCCATATTTCCATCATTTCAATGTTGGTCCAAAGTAGATGATACTTGTGTCAACCATGAAATGATGGAAATATGGGTTCAGATCAGATCCAGATCCGGCGCATTGCCATCTATAGCCAGGCTCGGTCTTGGAGGTGTGCAACAAGTGCGTCCACACAGGACCCTCAATCGAGAGGGGAAAAATTTTTGTTTACGTTTTTAGTAGTTAATGTTAAAATCATAAAAATGAACAATAATTAATGTCAGATGAATTAATAAACTTTGTTATAGATATGAGGGGTCATTGATCATATCTTATTTCCCTCAAAAATATTAATTGTTATTAAAAAAATTTACGGAGGATCCACTTTTATTATTCTATATTATTTTATCAATAACCCTCAAATTGCTAGACGGCGTTGAGAGAATAATAACAAAAGCTTAACAAAGACTGTTATTTATATTTAAAAATCTAACAGAATTTGGATTAGTAAGAAAAACTAAACTTATGATGTAAGGCCTCTCCAACCCTACACCATGATTTTTCACTTCAAATTTTATAATTTGAATTTGCTACAATGTTTATTTTCCAACCATTCACTTCAAGTTTCCACTACAAAAATAAAATATAATTATTTTATCCCTTTTTATCCAACTCAAAATAATAATCGACCAATCAAAATAAAAAAATTAAAAAAATGTAAAAGGTAAAAGTGAAAAAAAATTAATATAATATTATTTGAAGTTGCAAAAGTTGAACTTAATAGAAGAGATATTGGTATTTAAAATTTTTAACTGTTTTCCTAAAAAATCATTAATCATATTAAATATGTCATTATTGTATTGAGATATATGTTGAATTATATAGTTAAAATATTATTTAAAATTAGTAAGAGATAAAAATATGATGCGAATCAAGATACACCGTATATTGAGCATGAAAATGACAAAGGCATGGAGATTAAGAAGAAAGATCCTTTGTATATTCCAATTACAAGGTCTATGTCAAAGAGAGTTCAAGATGCCTTAAACGGGCTTGTCAAAGAGATTTTAGT
>CATIWQ010085147.1:0-10379 GCA_949673415.1 Euphorbia schlechtendalii | reverse complement strand
AATGAAGTAAAGTTTTAGGAAAGAAGGGTTAGAATGAAAAATGAGTAAATATAGGTATGAAAGATTAGAGAATCTAAATATATAGATTTTCCCTACGAAATAAGTATAGCAGAGAAAGAATGCAAGTTCAACAAAGAAGTTGCGATTCACTAAACTAATCTAATAGACTCGATTCTAAATACTTGGATGTTCAATTATTCACTGCAGAGCAACACATGAAATGATTTTTCTAAATCTAGCGCAAACAAATTAAGATAATTTTATAAACCTGGACAAAGTCAATACTATGCTTAGTATGGGTCGCTCTCACATAGCCACATTTAGCAAGTTACCATTCCAAAAATGTTGGCTCACTAAATAGCGTTATATCACAGATCCAGTGATTAGACACGATATTGTTAACCCTGAAATTACTCTTAAAATTAACTCTAACGCATATAACTTGATTAACATCAATGACTTAACACGAAATATGCATTATGACACATAGACATATTATAAACATCGAAATAGAAAGTATAAGTAGAAAGCAAAGCAAAGTTGTAAGGTATGCAAGTGAAAGCTAAAGTTGATCAAACCATATCCACTCTCGTAACTCCTACGTCTTCTTTGAATTTGATCTTAGCTCGTATAGAACCTCCACTAGGATGCTATTCTTTGTGGATATCGAACAAATGAATATTGAAGAATGAAAATTTTTATTGATAAGTGATTTGCAAGTACACTTATACAACAATCGCATGAGAATGTAGAGAAATCTAGTGATCGAAATAAGGATTCGAATCACTTAAACATTTTCTCGCTAACATTTATGAATTTAGTGAAGTCTCTATCTACACACACTATATATCTCTAAAATTGCACTCTAATGCTCTTCTCTCTGGTGGTGTGTTGGTGCATGAAATTTGTGAGGATTGGAACCCTATTTATAGAGTTCGAAGGGTTGCGTCTATCCAAATGAAGGGTTTTGTGTCCATTGGTGAAACATTGCATCTCTTCATTGTGATTGGTTGAGAAGATTTGATTTAATCCACAATGGATAGGCACCTTTTCATGATTGGTTGACTTCTGATAAGTGCCTTTTCATTGGTAGTTAATGGCGGTTGATGGAGGTTGATCATGCTTATCTGGTGGTTGGTAGTTAAGAAGATAAAACCAGAAAACCATCCAAGTCATGATCACGATTTATATGTCACGACCGTGAATCTTTGATTGGTAGACTTCTGTTTCTGAAGTACACAAGTCGTGACCACGAATGATTATCACGACCATGAATTGAGTTTTTCTTTAGAATTCTCCTTGCAACTTCACTGATCTTTGACAGCTTCGATCCTAAGCCAAATCTTTAAGTTCCACGCATCTTTTTGCACCTTTTTTACTCTTTTTTGATAGAATTCCACTTTAGATCATTTTACTCCCAAGATTTACCTAGTATCTGAATTTGCATAAAAAATAACTAAATACCACGTGAAATCTTTTATATGAAGTATAAAAATGACTTAAAATATAGTGTTTAGTATGTAAAATTATAATGATAATAAGTGTAATTATACACTTATCATCTGGCGGGCTCGCCAGACTACTTGGCGAGGCTCGCCGAACCTTGTCAGGGTATGGCGAGGTTCGCCAGACCCTGGCTAACCTCGCCCGGACCCTGATGAGGTTCGCCAGGCCCTCTGGTGAGCCATACCTCGCCAAATATCGACGAGGCTGGCCCAGGATCAGGTTTTCGGTGGTGATTTCGAAATTTTTTGTCTATTTTTATATTTTTTAGATAATTTCTGAATTAAAGTCCTTTTAAATTCAGAGACGAGGAAGACTCCCATTTGAAGATTGTCGGATGGTTGAAAATCATGTGATTCGAGGATAAATATCCCGAAAAGCCGTCATCATTGAATGCGCGAGATGGTACAAAATCCGTGCTCACCATGTCTAATGACGGTAGCAGTATAAGTATCCTCAGACCTAAGATACTGGTTACCTTGTGTAGCAATTACTATACTTCAGGTCATACTTATTCATACCTTGGCGATTAGGATGATCCGGGTGATTACGGGTATAGTGATGATCATATGTTGGTAAGTTGAGTAGTTAAGATGGGATCCATCGCTCTTGATATAGTGATATAATGGGAGATGTACCTTAGGGCCCCTTGTTGAAGAGAAACACTCATAAACCTCTGATCAAAGTAAAATGGGTTTCTAGTCAATCTTGATACATTATGGTGAGTGGTGTTCTTCGTGAACTAGTCTACTTCCAAGATAGCTACGGTATTACATGAGTTGACAATTAATTTGAGCTCAATAAATTGGATGGTACTTAACTTGATGGAAGGAGTGTATTGTATTGGTTACTAATGAAGAACCAGATCAAGTCACAAGCACGTGATGTTCTAAGTAACGGGGGATCATACGCATTGATAAGAGCCCATTTGATCATTTAGAGTTATCGGGTTCCATATCTATCTAGAACAATAAGCCTAAAGGTTCCCAGATGGGAAGCCAAGTTCAGGTTAACCTCTAGCAGCTTTATACTTTGGGATCCTATGAGGTCACACACTTTGGGTCTTTACCAGACTAAGTAAAGAACCTATAGGCTGGGTCTTTGCCAAGAATGTTGAGGATATCGAAATCGTTAGATTAATTTTTAATTGGTTGGACCAAATTAATAATTAAAAGGATGAAAGGAGAAAATTCAAAAAATTACACTAAGCTAAGCAAAAGAATTTTTCCCGTTGCGAGTGGGCTCCAAACAAACATGGGTTGTTCAGAGTGGGGCCTGCACGGCTACCCCGCAAACTAAAAAGCTTGTAGGTCGCTAGTGTGTGGGCTAGGCCCGTGTGCACTAGCGGGAAGCAAGCTCACAATCGTTACCTTTGGCAGCACTTGTGTAGGCCTACTTGCAAGTTTGCTAGCGGCTCACAAGCTCATCTTGTGTGGTAATGAGCTTGCCTTGCAAGCCACCGCACAACCTGCATAAGCGGGCTGTGCGCATGGGTTCTACCTCAATAGAGGTTTTGGTTAGTGAAGATCCGTGTGGATCAATCGTAGAGGCTATCCTAGTTTGGAGGCTAGTGCCAACAGAGTTCTGCCAAATTTCTCTAAGGGAATACCGCATCCAAATTGAAGAGAGAGGCTCACATCAACTGGTAATATTCTAAAATTGGATGCTAGGATTTCTTTGATAAGTTTTATAAACCTATTGACATCTATGGAATGTTTTAACTTAGATTATATAAATCATGGCATGCTTAGGAGATCCTTTAGGTTAATTTTAAGTTTTGAAATTTCGCCTGCAATGTTGTGTATTCAATTACTATCTTAATTAACCAGTAGTGGTATCAGAACCTACATTATGCTATACATGATTGATTATAATATGTTGAAATTGATATTTTCTATGAACTGATTAAAGTATGCTATGCATGACTTAGATTTCAATTCCGGTTATAGAAAATGATGTGATAACTATATTAAGGTTTTGCTTAAACTTTAGTTTAGGTGGTTATCATATAAATTAACATTGTTTTACCACACGTGTAAATACTTTAATTGAGGGTCATCCCGTGCTTCACTCAATTAAAGAACAAACTCTTTAAACCATAGTTATCTATGGTACAACGGATCAAAGTACCCATGGTTTTTTTGGTAAGGATTGGACTTAGCTGCTCATTCTTTTTAAGGGGGCCCCTCCTACCTGCAAATCTCCATCGGTATTAGGTTCAAGTGTACCCAAGGGACCTTTATGACTTAGTTGATTTCTAGTATGAGAATTGGATTCCGCATATGGTTTTACAAACATGGTTTAAGTTGTTAAATTAAAACTTATAAACATAGGTGTAAGAAGTTAAAGATGGACCTTGGTTATTTTCCATGTTATGTGGAGTCTTGGCATAATGGAATGATTATGATGTACCAGTCTTGAGCATGTTCCCTTAGAGTTAATAATTAGAAATAGCCCAGAATTATTATTAACATAATCATATCCATCGTATAAGACCTAGACTAGGGCGAGACCCGTGGCATTAATAAAATTCCTATAACAATATTAAGATGGTAGTTTGTCTTCCTATCATAAGTTGTGATACAAACCTTATTAACTGGTGTAAGCACATTTACAACATGCCTTCTCTTAACATGTATTTGGTCATGAGACTAGATGGGGTTAATGGCTTAGCCAAAATGGGTTAGTTTTCCATATCATTGGAGTTAATGCCAGATTGGAGACACATTTGAGGAGTCGTACAATTGGGTATGCACGTCTCGAAAGAGAGAACTCAAATGGATTAGCAATTGCATGGGATGCATATGGATGGGTTCCAACTATGGTTATCTTGTTGTGGCTTGACCTGCTATAGTGAGGGTCTTGATGAGTGGCTATGGATACTACCTACTAAGGAAAATTGGTCAGACCAAATTTCTCGAATTTAAACAGAAGGGGTTATTTGAATGTTGAGAAAATAGTAGGAATTATGTATTTAATTAAAGACCTTATATTAAATGCATGTACATATACTAATGTCTGAACAAATTCTATCTTATATCTAGGTTGAATATAATCACTAACGAAATTACTAACATTGACATTGGTCCTCTTATTGAAATAAAATATGATGTTTATAACTTCAATGAGTGGTATGGGACTGTTAGAGGAATTCTTCAGAACTACTACCTGGATTACTTTTTGACTAATCCAAGTCCCAAACATCCTGGTAAGAATGCTTTTGCATGTGAGTTGAATGATTATGAGGAGCACAAGGGAAACTGTGAGTTTACTGCAAAACTCATGTTAGATCACATGCTCACAAAGTACACATGTGTGTACAAAGGGTTGGACCTCACAACAATGATTCATCATCTCAAATAGATGGAAAGTTTAGAATATGAACTGTTCCACAATCAATTGTAGGGAAACACCTCAGCAGTAGAGTTGGTTAGGAACATTTATGACAACTCAGAGAAATTAAGAGAGTTGGGAGTTGAGTAGTGAGCAATCTTTGAGGGAAATTGTATTAAGGGTATTACCCAATAAATATGATTCCTTCAAGAAGATGCTCAAGGAGTGATAAGTGTATAATTACACTTATTATCATTATATTTTTTCTAATAAAACAATATGGTTTAAAGTTATTTTATACTTCATATAAAAGATTTCATGTGGTATGTAGTTGTTTTTTATGCAAGTGCAGAAACTAGGTGAATCTTGGGAGTAAAATGATCAAAGATGGAATTCTATGTAAAAAAAAGTGAAAAAGGTGCAAAAAGATGCATAGAACACAAGGAATTGGCTTAGGATCGAAGTTTTCAAAGATCGCCAAAGTTGCAAAGAAAAATCATGAAGAAAAACAAATGTCACGATCGTGACACCCATTCGCGATTGCGACTTGTCATCCTTCACAAACAGAAAGTTACCAACTATTGTTCATGATCATGACATGTATATCACACTCGTGACTTGTGACAGTTTTTGGTCAACTCTTCTCAACTTTCAACAGCCAGATAAGGACGATCAATTTCCATCAACTATTAGATGAAAGACACCTTTTGAAAGCAATCCAATCATGAAAAGGTGTCTTTCCATTGAAGATGAGGATGAAACCTTGCATCCAATCACATTGAAGTGATGCAACCCTTCGCCAATAGACATGACTCTTCATTTGGATAGATGCAACCCTTCGCACTTTATAAATAGAGTCCCAAAACCAACAAATTTCATGGGATGGATGGTGTGATATGGTTGATGCATATGAAGAATGTGTGTATGCATAGATAGAGAGTGAAAATTGTATAGATTTCGTTACGTTCAAAGTGTTAGTGAGAAAAATGTATAAGTGATTCGATTCTTATTTCAATCACTAGATTTCTCCACAAATTCGAGCAACTGTTGTATGAGTGTAATTGTAAAGCCCTTATCAATAAAATTTTCTGTTCTTCAACATTCATTTGTTTGATATTCACTAAGAATAGCATCCTAGCGGAGGTTCTGTACGAGTTGAGACTGAATTCAAAGTACACGTAGGAATTGCGAGAATTGACGACTCCCATTAAAAGAGTGGATACGGTTTGATCAACTTTAGCTTTCACTTGCATACCTTACAACTTTACTTTGTTTTCTACTTATACTTTCTATTTTGAAATTCATGATATGTCTATGTGTCATAACAAGGATTTCATCTTGCGTCATTTATATTAATGAAGTTATATGCTTTCGTGTTAACTTTAAGAGTAGTTTCGGGGTTAACAAGATTGTGTATAATCACTGGATCTGTGATTATAATGCTGTTTAGTGAGCCAACATTTTTGGAGTGGTAACTTGCTAAATATGGCTATGTGAGAGCGACCCGTACTAAGCATAGTATTATTGTTATCCAGGTTTTTATAAGTGTCATAATTAGTTTACCTTAGATTTAGAAAAGTCATTTCATGTTTTTCTCTATGGTGAATTATTGAATATTTGGAAGTCTAGAACCGTATTTGTTAAAGTTATCTAGTATATGAAATATTCTTGATGATTTTACATGTTTCTCTCTACTATACTTGTTCTTGGGGAATATCTATATAGTTTCCATCTTCTCTAATCTATTCATGCATCTGTCTATTCATCAGTCTATCATCCAAACCCTACAATTTATCTTATTTCTTTTGTTCCATAGCTCGAGTTGGTCCTTAGAACTGAATTCCTTCCCTGTGGGATCGATATCTTTTAAAACTACATCACAACTGTATACTTGTAGTTATCATCATTTTTCTATTTGATAAGCAGTACTGACAACACTTGTTCATATTTAGAACTTTTAAATTATCAGTAGAAAAGTGGCGAACAAGGGGTGTTCTCCGAACTATACCTTGACCCAACGTATGGACTTGCTTAAGATTTATGAAATTTGGTTTAGAAATAAACTCACAGAGCAAGAAAATGTTGAGGACCTTAAGTTGAAGAAACTCAAAGGTTTAAAAGTCAAGAGAAAGCTCATGAGGAAGTTAGAATTGAAGAAGGAAAATGTTTCTCTTGAAACAAGCTCATCGGATGATGATAGTTGTGGCTTGAATATCTGGAGGTATGTTTATACTAGAGAGTTTCTCTACAGTTCCCTATGAGTTGACTTGGTTATTGGATACTAGTTGTGGTACTTATGTCTATACTTCTATGCATGGGTTGTGGAACAGTAGAAGGCTTGCAAAGAGGGAAATGGACCTAAGAGTTAGAAATGGAGCATAGGTTTTTGCAACAGGTTTAGGGACATATAGCCTTCGTTTGCCTAGTGACCTAGTTTTAGTTTTGAACAATTGATATTATATTCCTGCTGTCACTAAGAATATTATTTCTGTTGCGCGTTGAGCAACTGAGGGATTTGAGATTTTATTTTCTAATAATAATTGTCAAATTTGACGTGATAATGTTCTTTATGCTTTTGGAATATCTGTTGATGGAATTTATGTTCTAGATACTACAATTGAAATTCTAAATATTAACATTATTAAGAAATCAAGATTAGATGATGAGAAATCCTCATACTTATGGCATTATCATCTAGGCCATATAAATGAGACTCGCTTAACTAAGTTACATAAATGTGGTGACTTGGGCCCAATGGAATGGGAATCCTATAGTGCGTGCGAACCTTATTTAAAGGGGAAGAAGATTAAGAAACCTTTCAAAGGAAAGGGTCAGCATGCCAATAGTACCTTGGAAATAATACTGATGTATGTTGTCCAATGAGTGTTAAGACACATGAGGGTTTTGTCTACTTCATAACCTTTATCGACGATTATTCATGATATGGTTATCTATACCTTATGAGGCACAAGTCTAAGAGTTTTGAGAAATTTAAAGAGTTCAAAACCAAAGTAGATAAACAGCTTGGGAATAGTATCAAGACCCTTCAATCTGATCGAGGTGGTGAATACTTAAGCCAAGAGTTTTAGGATTATCTAACTGATAATGGTATTTTATTCCAATAGAAACCTCCTTATAAACCCCAACACAATGGATTGTCAGAAAGGAGAAACTGAACCCAACTCGATATAGTTCGGTCTATGATGAGCTAAGAAAAACTCAACAAACCCTTAAGCGGTTATGCACTTGATAGCATAGTTTATATTCTAAACAAAGTTCCCTCTAAATCAGTTGATCAAACACCATACTAATCATTGTATGGTAAGAAACCATATCTTTCTCACTTGAGAGTTTGGGGATGTCGTGCATACATAAAGAGGAGAAGTTCAGATAAGCTAGGTGCTAAGTCTAATAGGTTTTTGTTTATAGGTTAACCTAAAGAGACTATAGAGCATACCTTTTATGATTATAAGGAACAATAAGTCCTTGTTTCTAAAAATGCTCAATTCCTCAAGAAGGAGCATATACTTGCGAAAACAAGTGGGAGCAATCTTGAGTTAGGTACTTAAGAAGATCAAATAGACAATTAACCAATTGTTCCTGTGCATGTTACACAAGAAAGTGTAAGCATGGAATAACCTATTAGAACACTAACATTACATAGGTCAGGTAGGGCTCCAATCGCTCCTGAGCGATACAGGTTTCTCATCACTGATGATAAAAATCTCTTCCTTATGGAAGATGATGAGCCCAAGACTTACAAGGAGATAATGGAAGGCTCAGAGTCTGATAAATGGTTTGCAGTCATGAGGTCAGAGATGGACTCCATGTACGAAAATCAACTTTGGAACTTGATTGATGCTCCAAGTGGGACTAATCCCATAGAATTAAAATGAGTTTTCAAAAATGAAATAGACATGGACGGTAACTAATTACCTATAAAGTAAGGCTGGTTACAAAAGGTGACAATAAAAAAGAAGGCACTGACAATGATGAAACCTTTTCACCGGTGATCATGTTAAAGTCTATCAAGATACTCCTTGCCATCATTGCTCATTACGATTATGAGATTTGGCAGATGGATGTGAAAATAGCAATCCTTAACGAGAATCTGGATAGGGATGTGCATATGGCACAACCTGGGGGTTTTACATCCAAGGATGGCTTAAAGGTATTCAAGCTGTATAAGTTTATTTATGGACTTAAGAAAGCAATAAAGAGTTGGAATATTAGGTTTGATGAGATAATCCGAGAAATTGGTTTTGTGTTAAACGTTAATGAGGCCTGTGTATATAAGAAGGTTAGTGGGAGTGAGATCTTTTTCTTTGTATTATATGTCGATGACATATTGTTGATAGGAAATGATGCTCCTTTTCTTCAAATAGTTAAGTCATGGTTATCAAAGATGTTCTCCATGAAAGACCTTAGAGAAGCAGATTTTATATTTGGTATAAAGATCTACCAAGATAGATCCAGAAGGCTGCTAGGTCTTTCACAAAGTACATACATAGACAAGGTTTTGGCTAGATTTAACCTTGAGCAGCCAAGAAAGGGTTCTCTCCCAACGTCTCGCGGGATTAACCTTTCTAAATCTGAGTGTCTGAGAATATAAGAGGAGAGACTACACATGAATGGAATACCCTATGCCTCAATGATAGGATCCATCATGTATGCTATGGTATGCACTCGGCCTGACATCTCTCATGCGTTGAGTGTCACGAGCAGATTTCAATCTGACCCAGGTGAGAAGCACTAGATGGTCGTTAAAACTATCCTTAAGTACTTACGTAGGATTAAGGGTATCTTTTTGGTATATGGAGAAGGTGATCTCTCTATGAAGGGATACACCAACATGAGTTTTTAGTCTGACAGGGACAATTATAAATCCCAGTCGCGGTATGTGTTTATGTTAAATGGAGGGGTGGTTGTTTGGAAAAGTTTCAAATAGAATACAAATGTCGATTCAACCACTGAATCTTAGTATATAGCTACTTCATTAGCAGTGAAGCAAGTTGTCTGGTTAAAGGAAATTATTGGTGATCTCGGTGTGGTGTCTAACATTGTAAATCCAATAGCGATCTATTACGACAACAATGGGGCTATTACTCAGGTAAAGGAACTAGGATCTCATCAAAGAGATAGATATGTACTCAGAAAATACCATCTCATTCAAGAGATAGTAGCTAGAAAGGATATATGCTTATAATACATCCCAACAGACCTGGATCTAGCAAATGAGCTAACTAAGCCATTAACTCGGGTTAAGCATGACCAACATGTTAATAAGTATGGCATGAAGCACATGGGCAATTGGCTCTAGTGAAACTGGCAGATTGTTAGACATGATGTATGCTCTAAAGGCAATTAGGGCGATATATCTTAATTAGTTATAATGTACAAATGGTTTCGGATTATTATTATTAATAATAATTAAGCATTTTTGTTATTTATCAGTGCTTTTATTTATTTTTATATCTCGCTAGTATCATATATGTATAGTATTATGTATATGCGCATTGATAAGACAAAATCCATGACTACTT